>KE747840.1:2177-15146 GCA_000465215.2 Pyrenophora seminiperda CCB06
GCGAAGGAGATATCGTAATAGTAAGTAAAGTATAGAAGAAGGCTAGGAATAAGAAGAAAAACTCTAGAAGATAGAATTCTAATAGATTATCTTAGAAAGAGCGTTAGAAACGATACGATACTAGAGTATATCTATAATATAGTAAAGTAGGATACTTCTATAGAGACTGCTTAGAGAATAATAGAAAATAAGGAACTAGAAGGATTAGAGTAATCTACGTAAAAACTTCTTACCTAGAATAAGTACGCCTATCTAATAATAACGTTAGTAATTTAGAGCTATACGAAAAGGCTTATATACTAGATAATAAGACTTATAAATTAATACTAAACGCCTATATAGCCTCTAATATTATTATACAAGAGGAAGAGGTTGGACTAGTTAACTAAATAGTCTATAGTTCTAAAGTAAAAGAGCGCCTAATAGAATATAGGTACTAGGTATATAGAGATATAGACTATATAGTATAGAACTACGTACGTAGAGGAAGAATCGCTATTACTAGCCTAAAAGCTAAGAAAACTATATACTAGGCTATATATAGATAGCTATACTTTAAAGACTTAGAAGTACTAAGTAAGGAAGATCTAAGACCTTAGGTACCTAAGTAGAGAACTAGAGAATATTAGTCCTTATACTTTACCTAGTATAAGCTCTAATATAAAGTATATTAAGAATAACGTAAGACTATAGGATAGCGTATAGATAACGACTAGTATAGAATTCTTAAAAATAGTAAATATTACGTAAAGAAATACTAGATATACCTTAAATAGGTTTATTTCTAGGAAAGTAAGCTAGACGCTATAAGATAAAACTAGAAGAATTAGCAGAGACTAACGCAATTCTACTAATAGTAAGAAAGTATAATAGAGGAAGATAAAGAGGTTCTATATAGTTACCTTTATTAGTCCTTTTACTATAAAGATAGCTATACTATACACTACAACGCAAAGTATAACGAAAACTATTAGTCTAAGAAATCTAAAGGTAATAGTAGATAGTTAAAAAACTAGAATACTACTAGAGATAAAGTTACGCTAGTATAGGTAGTCCTAAAATAATTCTCTAAAATATATAGAATCTAGGACTAATAAAACTAGAATTTAAAACAGACGTTTTTATATATAGATATAGAGTAATAGCGACTGTCGATAGTAGTGCTAATTAGATACTTATCTTACTCTAAGTAGTAGAGAAACTTAAGATTCTCTATTAGGTTAAGAAGACTCTAATACAAGTAGAATTAGCTAAAGGTAACGCTATAGTATATAGTAACAGCATTATAAGACTAGAGACCTAGGCAGTATTACTAGTAGTAGTAGGTATTAGAGACCAGATAAACGTTAATATTATAGATCTAGAACTAATAGAAGATATATTAATTAGATATAACTAGCTAGACAAGTATAATCCTACTATTAATTAGTAGAAATAAATAATACGCGGCTAAGAACCTATATATAAGGTTACTAGTATATAAAAAGAAAAATTAAGCCTAATAGTCGAGAGCTTACTCTAGATAGAGAGGATTCGTAAGATTTTACTATATAAGATTATAAGAATCTATACGAAGGACTCTTAGAAAGTAGAAGTTATTTAGATAAGGCAAGTCGTAACTATAAAGGAAGGACTCTTACTACTAGATATACTAAAAGAGTATAATACGAACGAGTTTAGAGAACTATTTAAGAAAATAAAAGCTACTAAGTTAGTAGACTATTAGAATTAAGATTATAAGATTATTCTTAAAGAAGGTACTAAGCTCGTTCTAGAACTACTATACTTAATTATACCTAAGTACGACGCTAAGTTGTAAGAGTATATTAGAAAGAACTTAAAAAAGAAATTTATCCGCGAAGAAAGTAGCCTAATAGCCTTACCTATTTTATTTATTAAGAAGGTAAATAGTAAATAGCGACTATATATAGACTTTAGACGACTAAATAGTATTACCTAGAAGAACTAATATCTCTTACTACTAATTATAGAGCTTATAGACTAATTCTAGAGAGCTAAGTAGTTTACGAAATTTAACGTTTAAGAAGGATTCTATTAGATTAGAATTAAGAAAGGATTTAAGTAGTTTATAGCCTTTAAAATAAAATAACGTATTCTATAGGCGAGCGCTACACACGGGCGAGCGCCGCACTCTACTAAACTTACGTACCTTATTCAGCGTACAAGTTAACAACGTAATAATATAATATATAGATATTTATAGAGTTAATTAAGTAGTATCTAAAGTATCTTTTTTATACGTACGCGAGTTATGCCTAGTCTCTCTATACCTCTTATAGCGCGCAAGAGCCTAGCGGCTACGGCTAGATTACTCTCCTCTTTAATACTCTCTACGAGTAATCTGCTAATTAGCCTCTTATTAAGCAAGTAGATCTTTACTAGCTCTCTTTATTAAGACCTCTCGCTACTATATACGCTTTTTTTTACGCTATTTACGCGCTAACGCTACCTTATTAGCCTTCTTAAGGCTAGTAATCTAATCGCGTATTAGCTTAGCTAAAAGCATTATTACCTCCGCGCTCTTCTTAAGCTAATTAATTGCTTTAATAATAGAGGTAGGCGATAAGCTCTTATACTAGCGTATACGCTTACGTATTAGAGTTAATTAAGTATTAAGCTTACGTACGTTACTTAGCGTATAAGCCTCCTAGAGAGCCTCTAGAAGAGTAGCTAGAGTAGGCGTACGTAGCTATACGTTAAGCTTTAATAGTATAGTATTTAGCTAGAGAGGTATAAGGCCTACGCCTTAAAAGGCTAAGTAGATATTAGCTAAGGTAAATAATTAATCGTACGCTATTTTAAACGCTAGTAGAAACTTAAGCTTAGTAATATAGTTAATATAGTAGCGGATTAGGCTCTTAACCTTACAGCTATACGCGCGCTTTAATGGCGAGAAGCAGCTAACGTTAAGCGGCTATAGTAGGTAAGATAAGTAAGGTAGTATATAGAGCGTATAGATATTATTCTTCTTATAGAGCTCTTAAAACTTAAGAGAGTAGTAGCTCTCGTAGCTATTAAGGACGAGTAGGCGACGCGTACTAATAACGCGAGTCTTTATATAAGCGTTAAAGTACTTTAGCTACTCTACTTCTAGCTCGTTATTTATCTAGCTATTTTCGCTAACTATAATTACCTAGTCGCGTAGAATCTCTGCTTCCTCGTACTAGGTAGATAGATAATACTAGCTAGCGAAGATAATAAATAGTAGAACTAACTAGCTAGTAGCGTTAATAGTAGCGATTACTATTACCTACTTATAATTACTAGGCTAGAGAGTCTTTTGCCTACCTCTTCTCTCTAATTCTATTACGACGAGCTAAGTCGTAATCTTACCTATTATAAAGCTAGCCTCGTTAAAGTTATAGACGTTATTATTATAGATACTATACTTAGTCTTTATCTCCTCTATAAGCTTAAACTAGCTTCTAATTAGAGCTAGATTCTCGTATAGAGCTCGCTGCCTATCGTACGCTCGATTAAAATACGTCGTAAGACTATCTATCTACTTAATAAAGGTAGATAGCTAGTTAATTCCTACGCGTCCTCTATCGCGTATAGCGAGTAGCTTATTAGCTATATTATATATAGCTACGTACGTAGGCGTAAACCTACGTATATCTAAGTTAAGTATATATCTAATAATTACCTTCTTCTCTCGCTAAGTAAGCTTCCTCGAGTTAGACTAGTAATTGTGTTAGGTAGGTATACTAGCGCGTTAGTAGCGGATTATCCGTTTAGATACGCTATAGATAATAGTAGCCTTATAATTACTCTATATTTAATAAGAATTAATAGAAGATATAGTAAGCTAAATATCTACTTTATTTAAAGCTAATAGAGTAGCGCTACGTTAAGCTATTATACGTTAAGATAAGAGAGGTACGTAAGTTTAGTAGAGTACGGCGCTCGCCTATATATAGCGCTTGTCTATAGAATACGTTATAGACTTTTTAAATATATAGTTATACTATTTAGATTAACGAACGCGCTAGCGACGTTCTAATTAGTAATTAATAAAGTATTCTATAAATACCTTAATATCTTTATTACTGCGTATATAGACAATATACTAGTATACTCTCGAGAAATATTAGAAGAATATATTAAATACGTTAAGAAGGTACTACGAAAGCTTAAGAAATATAAGCTATACCTCTAGAAAGAAAAATACGAATTCTATATAAAAGAAATAAGGTTTCTAGGGTTTATTATCTTAACTAAAGGAGTAAAAATAGATATAAAGAAGATAATATAATTATAGAGCGAGTAGGCTAGTAGAGCGAGTAGGCTACCTATACTAAGACTCTACTAAAATCAGTACTATACACGACTATAGAGTACTATCTAGGACTATTATAGAGAATTGTAATAGGCTATTCTACTTAGAATCTATCTCCGCTTCTTACTTATATATACGCGCGTTATACCCTGCCTTACTATAACGTCTATAGCGTTGTTAGCTAGGCTTACCTATCTTAACGCGTACTCTCTTCTTTACCTTCTTTCTATTACTACGCGCCCTAAACTCCTTAAGTATTGTTAGACGTATACCCTTCTTAATCGTTAAAGTCTCTTACTACTATATACGCTTCCTTTTATATAACCTACGCTTACTTAAGGCCTCGTTAGTAGCCTAGAGCTTAGCGTTACGCTTAGTTATTAATACTAGAGAATACGCTATCATCTCTACCTCTTTTAATAGGCTTTTAATCGCCTTAACTATATACGTAGGTAAGCTATCTATATATCTTTAAATCCTCTCTTAAATTAGCTTTAATTACGACCTAAATTCTAGAGTATTACTTAAGATTTACGACTACTAGAGACTATCCTTAATAGTAAGTAGAGGTAGAGTACGTAGCTACACGTTAAGCGTCGATATTATAGCCTCTAGATTAAATAGAACTAAGCTAGCGCCTTAAAAGCCTTCTTAGATATTAACCTTTATAATCGCAGCGTTAAAAGCGCCTTTAAAGTATAGTAGAAACTCTAATTTAGTAATATAGGTAATCTTATTACGTATTAGATTCTTAGCTTAGCGGCTATACGCCGTTTTTAAAAGTAGGAAATACTCTATATTAAGAGGCTATAGAAGGTGCGATAAGTAAGAAGGCATATAAAGAGTAATAATCTTATAATCTCTATAGTACTACTAGAATTTAAGCGAGTCGTAGCTCTTATAGCTATCGATAATAAGTAGTCGATAAGCGCCTATAACCCTCCTCTTTATATACTTATTAAAGTACTTTAACTACTATAGGCTAAGCTTATTTATTATCTAGCTATTCTCTAAGACTATAATAACCTAGTTATATAGCGCGCTGCCCTCCTTATACTAGATAGAGAGGTAGTTTTTACCTTAGAAGATAATAAAGAGTAGAATTAACTAGCCTATCGCGTTAATCCCTTAGATTACTATAGTCTACTCTTAATTACTCTACTACACTAACTTTAGCTATCCTTAACGCTTAGAGGTAGTAACTACTACTCTAGTTAATATTATACTTATTATAAAGCTAGCCTCGTTAAAGTTATAGGTATCGTTATTAAGAATAATATACTTAGCCTTTATATTCGCTATAAGTTAGAACTAGCCTTATATAATCTTAAGATCCTCGTAGAGAGCTCTCTTATAGTCGTACTTTTAATTAAACTTAACTTTAACCTTAGAGCGACGTTTAATAAAGGTTATAGCCTATCTTAGGCTAATAGAGTCGCGGTAGCGCTTAGCTAGCAAAGAATTAGCTATATCCTATATAGTAGTAAGCTAGGGCGGAAATCCTCGCGCGTTAAGGTTAAGAATATACTAGACAATTATATTCTCCTCTATCTTAAGAAGCTTTATTAAGTTAGGCGTATAATTGCGTCAAAAAGGTATTCTAACGCGTTAGCGCCTAAGAGTTACTTAAGATATATCGTAGATAGCTATAGCGTGCCTCTAGATTAGCGACGCGTCGCGTTTAATAGCCTAAAGCGTAAGCTGTAATTAAGCCTCCTTTAAAGCTAGTAGACTATTTAGTTATTAGCTTATTACAATTATACTATAGGTAATAGAATATTTAGTAGAGTCTTAGTATAGATAGCCTAGTCGCCCTGCTAGCCTACTCGCTCTACAACTATATTATAGGCTATATAGAATTAGCTAACTTCTAAAATAGTTAAGAACGTATAATTCTATCTAGGATTTACTAACTACTATAGTAAGTTTATTAAGAATTATTCGAAAATTACGACACCTCTTATAGAGATAACTAAGAAAGAAAATAGATTATATTAGAAAAAGAAATATTAAGAAGCTTTTAAACGTATTAAGCAGATATTTCTTAAGGTACCTATACTAGCGATATATAACTCTTAAAGAGAGACGTAAGTTAAGACTAACGTATTAGACTACGCCTTAGGCGCTATAATAGTATAGCTAGGCGATAATAGAAAATAGAGACTAGTATTCTACTATTCTAGAAAGTTCTTAGGAGTAGAACTTAACTATTACGTCTATAATAAAGAACTATTAGAAATAGTTAATACTCTAGAATAGTAGGAAGTTTACCTACTAAGATAACTAGTAAAAGTATTTACTAATTACTAGAACCTAAAAAGCTTTATAACGACTAAGAAACTTAATAGATAATAGGTTTACTAGGTAGAGACTCTAGCTTAGTACGACTTTAAGATATTCTACTAAGTAGATACGCTTAACAAAGTAGTAGACGCCTTAAGTTAAAGATTAGACCTATAGGACGTAGAGTATATAGAACTCTATAATATAGTATTTAAGATAGTACAAGATAGTAGCTTAAGATATAACTAGCTAGAACTAGCTAAGGTAGCTAAGATAGCTACGTAGGTAGTAACGTTATAATAATAGTAGTAGCTAAAGGTAGCTAACTAGTAGTTTAAGCCTAAGATAGTAGGCTCTAATAAACTATTATAAGATAAGAGAGAGTACTAAGATATAATCTAAAGAGAATAGATATATATACCTCTATATATAAGAAAGGAACTTATTACCTAGCTATATAAGTCTCTAGAATTATAATAGATTAGGCTACGCCTATCCTAAAGTATACTAGTAGAATAAAGAAATATATAAGAGACTTAAGAGACATCGTAGATACTTCTTTTATAGACTATATAATACCTTTAATACCTGTAGAATATTATTCTTAAGATCTAGCCTATAATAATTATATAGTCTTAAAAAAAAACCTTCTCTATTCTACTATAGATAACTTCTAAAACCCTCGCGCTACTATACTAGAATATACGCTTAGTGGCGACGAAACTATACTAAGTAAGCGTATAGAATAGAATAGATACTTATTAATAGCGCTATACGCTCTAATCTAGGACCTTACTTAAGAAGTTAAATTCCTTCGCGAAGTAGCTAACGTCTATATAATAGTAAGTATATCTACTATATAAACTTCTACTCTAAACTAGTATAACTCTATACTAAACTCTTACTTCTATAAACCTCTCCTAACTAGCGTACTCTTTAATAGAAATAAGTTATTGTTCTATATATAGTCTTTAACTATATTCTATAAGCTAGTAAGTAACGCGGAATTTATTAGAGACGCTTAAGATTAGTATGTATTTATCTAGATAAATCTAAGCGCCTAAGTATAGAGAGAGGTAGCCTTTACCTATAAAATAGAGGGACTCTATAGAAACTTCTTACTAGAGAAATTTATAGACTACCTAAAATTCTACTATAAGAATAACTATAGTTATAAGAAAGCCTAGGCGGTTCTAGATAGTCTCTAATAGAGTAAAAATAAGGCGTTCGCTAACTTTTTCCTAAGGTTTAAGTAGGTTCTAAATTAGAGTAGTAGAGACGCGTAGAGTAATAAGTAGAAACTTCTTAAGCTCTATTACGCGCTAAACTTAGTAATATAGTAAATTACGCTAAATTATAGCGTAACCCGCAACGACTACTAGATAGTAGTACGCGAATACTAGTTAATCGCGGTTAATATAGAGATAGCTATAATTAAATAGTATATCGCGACTATCGTAGAGTTATAACCTTAGCGAAAAATTAACTATAATAGTAATACTAAGATAACTAACGTTACTAAGTTAGGAATAGAAGAGCGACCTAGAGAGAAAGGCTAATTCTAGTAAGGAAAAGGTATAGAATAAGGCTCTACGTCTTAGGTTAACCTAGAGATTTTCTAGCGACGTTAAGAAGATAGCGTATATACGTAATATACGCGTACTAGTTACTTTATAAGAAAATACTCTAACGTAGTAGTTTTCTAAGTAGTTAGCTTAAAACGGGTAGTTAGAGATAAAGGTAAAAGTAACTTAGAAAACTAGCGGCCTCTAGCTAAAGCGTTAACTAGAGGTATTATAGAGTAGTATTAGTAATAAACTAAGAGCCTATAATAGTAGATACGATATTAGATAGAAAGATAAATAGACCTCTATTTCTTATTCTACTACTCCTATAAGATACTATCTTTATAAAAGCTCTTATAGATTCTAGGTACGATTACTACTTAGTAGTAAGTAAGTTAATAGTAGCCTATATAGAGCTTAAGACTATTATAATTTCTCTATATTAACTTACGTAGGTAACTAGCCCTATAGGGCGTACCTATATAACTAAGATAATTACGTTTAATTATAATATTAATAGATAGCGTTCTCGTATAGCCGCCTACGTAATTCTAGACTTAGAGTAGAACGTAATCCTAGGAAAACTATAGATAGTAAGAGTAGGCGTAGTTCTTAACTCTAAATAGAGGTCGCTTATAATACGTCGCGTAGAATATATAATAGTAAAGAAATACGCTCTATAAGACTAACTAGCAAAGAAGATAGGCCTAGAGAAAATAACTCTAGTAGAGATAGTTAACCTAAGAGACCTCTTAGAATTTATAATAAGCCTATTCGCAATTAATAGACTACTAGAGAACTAGAACTAGAATAAAGTTACTCTTTAACTAATAACTATAAGTAAGAAAATCGATCTTCCTCTAGAGTTAGAGTAGTTTTAGAACCTCTTTAATAAAGAAATAGTAGCTAGCCTACTTCTATATTAGAGTATAATAGACTACTATATCTACCTAAAGAGAGATAATAAAGAGCGTCTATCTAAACTCCTTTAGAGACTATTATATAGTATACTAAGAGACTACCTACTAGAAGTCTATAGATAAATTATAGAACTTATAGATAAGAGATAGATCTAGGCGAACTCTTCCTTAGTAGGTACTCTAGTACTTCTCGTAAAGAAACTAAATAGAAAATAGTAGTTCTACGTAGACTACTAAGGCCTTAATAAACTTATAGAGGTAGACTACTACCTCTTACCTTTAATTAAGAAAATACTTTATAACCTTTTCTTAGCGAAATAGTTTATAAAGATTAACGTCTAATTAGCGTTCTACCGTATACGTATTATAGAGGAAGATAGGTACTTAACTATATTCTAAACCTAGTTTAGCTTATTTAAATAGTTAGTATATTTATTTAGACTCTTAGGTATGCTATCTATATTCTAGCGCTATATTAATAATATACTCTATAAAACTCTTAGAGACTTCTCTACGGTATATATAGATAATATTCTAGTATATTTAGACAGTAGTAAAGTAGACTACCTTTAGAAAGTAGTAAAGGTACTAGTACGTATATATAAGGCTAAACTATACTTAGACTTTAAAAAATGCGTAGTCGTAATAAAGATAGTACGCTACCTAGGTTTTATTATAGAGGTAGAAAAATCGCTCTATCTAGACCTAGAGAAGATTAGAGTAATACGCGAATAGAAGCTACTAATAAACGTAAAGAGAGTCTAGAGCTTTCTAGGCTTCGCAAACTTCTATAGAGACTTTATTAACTACTTCTCTAATATTATAGTACCTCTCTATAACCTAACTAAGCGCGAGATAGACTTCTAATAGAGTAATAGAGAAGAATCTACCTTTAAAAAGTTAAAAGAGGCGTTTATCTCTAGCCTAGTTCTTATCTAATAGAACTTAGAATTAGATATAGTAGTAGAAGCTAACTACTCTAGAGAAGCTCTAGAGAGATACCTCTTATAGATAAAAAATAGAGTTCTATATCTAGTAGCCTACTACTTAACGTCTCTAACGCTCGAGTAATATAACTATACTATCTATAATAAGGAGCTTATAGTAGTATTAAAATATATTAAGGTATAAACTATAGAACTTATAAGTATTGTGTTTTACTAGCGAGCGCTATACTCTACTAAGCGCTATAGTTCCTCTTACTAATACGCGTACGTAGCAATAATACGTAATATCTTAATAACTATAACCTCTTAGGGCTTATACTAAAGCTAATATATAGCTTACTCTCTCTAATATTAAATTTAACTAGATTATAAGCCTATAACGCGCTAAGGTAATCTATAAAGTGCCTAAGCGTACGATATAACGGCGACGCGATAGAAAGCTCTCTAGACGCGACTATAAGCTAAACTTAAAGAGCCTAACAAAGCTAAAAGAGGAGGTAATTATATAACGTATACTTAATAAGAATCTACGTAGAGTACTGCTCTCGAAGCTATACGTACGAGATATAGCTAATAGATTACTACGCGATCGCGGCAGTAAGTCTGTTAGTAAGAACTAAGTTAATAGGTTTATTAAGCGTATACCTAAGCTACGTACGCGCTAGACCCGTCTATACGATTACTAGTAAGCTCTCTACGAAGATCTAGCGATTATTAAGCCCTAGTTTACGCTAGTTTAGAATATAAAGGCGAAGTATAGTATTATAGACGACGATATATATAACTTTAATAAGTCTAGCTTTCTAATAGGCAAGATATCTTTACAACTTATTATAATAGGTATAGAGAAACCTAGGAAAGTAAAGAAGCTTTAGCCTAGTAATCGCGAGTAGACTACGTTAATATAAGGCGTTAGCGTAATAGGGCGTATTATCCTACTCTTTCTTATTTTTACTAGTAAGGTTCTTATCTCTAACTAGTTTACTAAGGATCTTCTACGTAACTAGGTTATTTAAGTAAGCCTAATAAGCTAGACAAATAACGATTTAGCGCTTACCTAGCTAAAACACTTTAATACGTATACGAGGCCTATAGGAGCGTATAGGCTACTAATTATTAATAGCTATAAGAGCTACTACTTAATAGATTTCTAGAATCGCTATAAGAAGAAGAAGATTATTACTCTCTATATACCTCTATACTCGTCGTACCTTCTATAGCTACTTAACGTTGCCTACTTCTTACTATTAAAGCGCGCGTATAGCGATAAGATCTTAGCCTTAGTACGCGATCGTATCTACTATATTAATAAATAGACCTTTTTACTAGTCTTTAAAGTAGCTTTTAAGAAGGTATTTATAAGAGAGAATACTTACGTAGGGTTTTAAGGTACTAGATTATCTCTATATAATCTATAGGCTATATTATTAAAGCTAGATATATAGCTACGTATATAGACTCTACTATAGTAAGATAACGCTACTTAGAAGGTAAAAATACTACGTAACGCTAAAGAAATAGAGGCGCAATTAACGCTAATTCGAAATAGGATATAAATCTATTAGGAGTCTCTAGTAAGTTTACTTAATAAGTAAGTATAATAGCTAATAAAAGGCGCGTAGTAGATAGCTTATAAGATAGTATTAATACGCGTAGAGATAGGGCGCCTTTAAGACGTAATAGAGACGCTTACTAAGTAGAAGAGTTATAAGAGACGCTACGTATAGGTAGAGAAGATACTAATAGTTAGCGAGGTATTAGACTTAATTACTAAAAGAGAGAGTAGTAGGCGTAAGAAGAGTAAGGAGCTAGTAAAGAGAGTACGCGTAATACGACGCTACAGCCGTTATAGTAAGATTAGGTATAACTCTTATATATATAAGGTAGAAATTAAGGATATAAACGATAGCGACGCTTCTAAATAATACTATACTATTATAAGAAGATAAAATTTATATTATACTACTAAGCTACGTTACTACGCGTACGCCTCGCTGTTTTTTATATAGCGCTTAGTAGAGTATAGCGCTCGCTAGTAAAATACGATATTAGAAAGCTATTTATAGTACTTATAGATTATAAGAACCTTAAGTACTTTATATAGTCCTATATACTAAGTAAAAGGTAATACTAATAGGCTAAATTTCTATCTAGATTCTACTATAAACTCTAGTTCTAGTTAGGCTAAATATTTACTAGGCTAGACGTACTAAGCTACTAAGACTAAGATACGAAGAGATACTTAAGATCTAAAGAATATGTTATAAAACTAGTAGTAATCTAGCTAACCTACGTAGAAAACTAAAAAGAATATAACGTACCTCTATAAGGCGCGGCGCTCTTTACTAACTCGTATATATAATAGCTTTAGAATAAAGCTATTAGAGTAGATAAGAGATACCTAGAAAGATAGAAAGTAGTTTAGAATAACGCCTAAACTTTTCTAGTTAAGGCGAATATAAAGTAATAAATTATAGACTATACTCTATTAGCCTATAGTACCTTAATATAGTAAGGCGTTATATAGCTACTAATATAGAAGCTACTTATAATAATAGTAATCTAATAAGCCTACGAATTCTACCTATTAGAATATCTAGGTAAGAATACTACGTTCTAGATAATCTACTATAACTATTACTAGAATAGTATAGCTAGTAATATAGTATAATACGTCTAAAACTACTATTACTATAGAGCGTACTTATCTAGAATAAGGCGATAAGGACTATTATAACTCTTACTAATCCTAGATAGATTTTAGTTATAAATCTTAATAGACTTTATAATAGAGTTACTCTAGAAAGACGAAACTTCTCTATAGTACCTACTAATTATTACTAACTAACTATTAAAATACGTCTAACTAGAGGTAATAACTACGATAATAGCTAAGGTATATATAGAAAGATTCTAAGACGTCTAGTAGCGCTTCTATAGATTCCTCTTAAGTA
>KE747840.1:15865-282659 GCA_000465215.2 Pyrenophora seminiperda CCB06
GTAATAGGCTGGTGCTCTTTGGTCTTACTTCTTGATGGGATCTCGTGTCGTCTTACAGAATCTAGGTGCTCTAAGTAGTACTTGGATTCTGCGCGTACTATCTGAACGACGCTTAGACGCTGGACTTTGTTGGCCTGATCGTTGCTTAGGCAACTAGTATTGTATATAGATAGCTACGTAGCTTAGAAGCTTAGCTCTCTATTAAATACAATCTCTTGTATACTAAAGTAATTGCTCTATAGAGCGTAGCCCCTTATATTTTGTATTCGATTCTATTAGGTAGAAGCCCTAGTAACTGTCTACTAAATCTTTTAGTACGTACCTTGATTAAGGCGCGTAGGTAGTGTTGTTTTGGTACGCGAGGCCTGTAAAACAACTTAATAAGCGATTGTAAGAAAGCGCGTTAATTAAGCGACTAGCTTTATAGAAGTAGTTAAAGAAGAAGCCCTACTAGAATCCTACTAGTAAATAGTAGGCACTGTTACTAGCGTCTCTCCAAGTAGGAATCGTAGTATATAGTAGGAAGCTCTATAGTGTCTTAGAAAACTAAGCTATAGGTATAGTAGCCGCGCGATAAACTATCTAAAGGCTATTTAAGCCTCGACGACAGGTAGTTAGAAGTAGGCACTAAGATAAGAAGTCCTATTAATCTTCTATTAAGTAAGGTGTAGGCTGTGCGACTAGTCTTTAATTGGAGGACGAATACTATAAGCGTGATGGAGAGGCGTGAGCTACCTAGAGACACGATAGAAAGTAGCTAATTACTACTTAGGGAAGCTTACCTAACGAGTATACAAATTA
The DNA here is from genome assembly GCA_000465215.2 of Pyrenophora seminiperda CCB06. Classification (NCBI taxonomy): domain Eukaryota; kingdom Fungi; phylum Ascomycota; class Dothideomycetes; order Pleosporales; family Pleosporaceae; genus Pyrenophora; species Pyrenophora seminiperda. Next base: position 16,667 of record KE747840.1, read on the forward strand.
AGCTCTATTAGTCTATACTAACAAGGAGTAGGCTATGGTCTAGGATTATATAAGACGATTAAAGAGCGATTAGAAGCCCTACGCGATAGTAGGTAACGATAAGAAGACGAGAGAGTATCTTAAAAAGTTTCTCTAGAACCCTCTAAGCTAATACGATGGTAGATAACGTTCTAAACTTAAATATAGAAGAACTAGCGGCCTATACTACCGCTAAAGGCTAGGTAGGAGTATTAGATAAAGATATTCTATATAAAATTATATAGATGCTAAAAGACAATAGGTAGAAAGAGGTAGTAATTAGACCTATAATTAAAGTAGTTGTTAAGCGCTCGATAGTTATAGAAGATAGAGAGTTACCTAGGTAAGGAAACTCTCTAAGGGCTAATTAGAGTGCTATAGAATAAATAATAGTATAGATAATATAACTACTAAGTCTAATAGCTAGTTGCCTAGACGCTCTTAAGCGGAACTAGGCTAAAGAACGCTTAGAACTATCCTTAGAAGCTAATACCTCTCTACTACTACTAATCTTAGTTCTAGAGCTAATACTCGCTTGTAAGAGTAAGTTTCTATACCTAGAGCCTTTCGATAGAGATAGGCCGAAGTACTTAGCCTTTAAGTATAAGACTTAAGCTAAGCTAAGGTACGAGTACAAAAGAGCGCTAAATATTACTTAGATTAAGTATATAGTTAATAGGTATATAGGAAGAGTAGCGGACGTACTTCTACTCTTAGTAATATAGAACTAGAACGAGAAGAGTATTATAGACCTCTAGAGCTTTATAGACTAATAGTTTAATAACCTCTACTAGAAGTTAAAGGTACTTGATAAGCTCTTAAATCTTAAGTAGGGTAAGCTCTTAGTAAGAGACTACTATATAGAGTTTAACTAACTTAAGATCTAGTTAGGAGAGTAGTTTAGCGAAGTAGCTAAGAAGAGTATATTTCTAAAGAGCCTCTACGCGAAGCTATAGGAGTTATTAGCAATAGTAGACAAAGACTTATTATTTAAGTAGCTAGTTAATAAGGTAGTAAGGACGTCTAATAACCTCTACTAAGTAGGACTTATTTAAGTACGTATAGCGAGCTCTTAACTAGTAAAGCGCTCTATAGTAAGAGCTATCTAACGCAAAGCTAGCCTAGAGGCTATAGACTAAGAGCCTTCTAAGGTAAGTTATACGCGAGAACTTAGGAGTAAGAAGCTATAGAAGTACTAGCCTAAGTACTATAACTATAGTAAACTAGGCTATATCGCTAGAAACTATTCTAATACTATACGTATTAGGAAGGTAAGAACCGCGCTAGCTACTAGTAGATAAGAGCTTAAGAAGGAGGCTAAGGACCTATTAAGTAGCAACTTAGAAAAAGAGGAGCTCTAAGCTAGAGTCTTGGCTTAGAGCCTTAGAAGATAGATAAGAAGATATATAGCGAATAGATTTAGTTTTAAGAAAAGTATATACGTACTCTACTAATTACTATTAATGTTATTGTAAATAACGTCGCGAACGCTATAGGGCTTATTAACTATAGTTACTTATATTACTTACTAGTTAATAAGAAATTTGCTTACTATTACTATCTAGAGCGCTATTAGGTCTCTACCTAGATAATCGAGGGCGTAAATAGGATACTATTAGAGATTAATAAGATTGTTTAATTCTTATTTAAATTATATAGGTACGAGGAGACTGCCTATACGTACGTAATAGACCTATTCTTAGGAGAGGATATTTACTTAGGAAGAGGCTAGATAAACTATAACTACGTAATAGTTATACTAGTAAAGAAGAGTCTTTTTATCTACTTAACTAGCGTTCGAGTAAGATTAACCGAAGAGATCTCTAAGAAGGAGATCTAATAAGTAAATATAGCTACTTTTTTAGCTTTTATCTATTATTATAAGAAGGCGCTAGATAGTATCTAGATTTTTGCTATATTAATCGCGGACATCGACAAAGCCTTATAGCCTAAGAAATAGGTAGATATAAGAGTACTACTACCTAAGTAGTATTAGAATTACTTTAGCCTATTTAACTCTAAAGTAGCTAAGAAGCTCCTACTATACTAAGGACCTAGTATAGACTATAGAATTAAGCTAGAGCTAAAGAATAGCTAGCTACTATAGGGACCTTTATATAGTATATTCTAAGGCGAGCTGCTAGTCCTACGAAAAGAACTTACGTCTCTACTAGAGAAGAGATTTATACGCGTAAGTAGTTCTCCTATAGCTATACTAGTACTATTTGCTAAGAAGCCTAGAGGAGGACTTAGATTATATATTAACTACTAGGCGCTAAACGCGATTACTAAGAAAGACTAGTACTCTCTCTCTCTAATTTAAGAAACGCTTAATAATATAAGTAAGGCTAAGTAGTTTACTAAGCTAGATATAATTACAGCCTTCTATAAGATCCGCGTTACTAAGAGTAACGAGTAGAAAATAGCCTTTAAAATATAGTTTAGACTATTTAAGTAGCTAGTTACCCTATTTAGTATAGCTAACTCGCTAAGCACCTTCTAGTAGTATATTAACTAGACGTTAAGAGAATACCTAGATAACTTCTACTTAGTATATCTAGACGACGTACTAATCTATACTAATAGAAGCTAGAAGTAGTATTAGGAGTACGTCTAAAAAGTGCTTAATAAGCTATAGAACGTAGGGCTCTATATAGATATTAAGAAGTATAAGTTTAAAGTTAAGTTAACTAAGTATCTAGAGTTTATTATTAAAGCAAGCGAGAGTATTAGTATAGATCTAGCTAAAGTTATAGTAATCTATAAGTAGAAGGCTCTAAAAACTATTAAGGGCGTAAGATTGTTCTTAGGATTTATAAACTTCTATAGGAAGTTTATTAAGAACTTCTTATAGCTAGCTACTCTACTAACTAGGCTTATAGGCGACGTATTATTTCGCTAAGGTTCTAATAAGTAGTTAGCGTTTAATAAGCTAAAGGAAATCTTTATTTTAGAGCTAACTCTAGCGTTATTTAACTCTAGACAAGAAACAGTGCTTAAGACTAACTCCTCTAGATTTATAGTAAGTAGAGTACTATTATAGTATAGTAATAATAGAGTCCTATGGCTATACGCGTATTTCTTATAAAAGAATAATGCCTATAAGTATAACTACGAGATTTACGACAAAGAGCTTCTAGCTATTATATATTACCTAGAGGAATAGAACTTAGAACTACAGTTAGTTAAGAGGTTTAAAGTAATAATAAATTATAAGAACTTTAAGTACTTTATAAAGCTAAGGATACTAAATAAACGCTAGATAAGATAGTTACTACTCTTAGGCTATTATAATATAGAACTATTATACTAGCTAGGTAAATAGAACGTAAGAGCAGACGCGCTCTTATAATAAGAATAAGATATACTCGTAAGGGCTAATAATAAGCGTTTATAGAAACGCTTTATCTAAATACTTAAACTTATAAACTCCTATTACGAGGAGTTAGAGAAAGAAGACCTAGCTAGAGCTACTATAGTTATAGCTATAAGGATAAGAAGTTAGGGGCTAGATAATCTTCTTAGCTAGCCTTCTATAGAACAGGATCTAGTAGAGCTACCTACTAAAGAAATAGTAGTAGAATAGAACGAACTAGAGAAGCTTTAGTAAGAAGTAGTATTATAAGATAGAATCTACTAGGGCGCTAGGAAGACTATTAAAGACTAGAGAAGATAATTTCTACTTAGCTTAGAACTTAAATACTTAACTAAAGACTATTTAGTTAAGGGTAATCTACTACTCTACTAAAGACGTAAGTAGGTACCTAATAGCGAGAAACTATAGACCTAGGTTATTAGTAGCGCGTACGACTCTTTAGCTACTAGTTACCTAGAACGTAAAGTAACGTATAAGATACTCGCGAGAGACTACTTCTAGCCTAGTATAACGTAGACAATTTAAAGATACGTTAGGAACTGCGATACCTATAGAAGAAGTAAGTTGTAGAGAGAAGGTAAGTAAGGCCTTTTAAAGCCTCTCCTAATACTAGCTTAGATCTAGAAAGAGATCTTAATAGATTTTATAGAAGGACTACTAGAGAGCGAAGGTATAACGAGCCTAATAGTAATTATAGATTAACTAAGTAAGAGCACTATCTTCGTACTACTCTCTAATACTAAGATAGATATAGTAGTCTAGAAGTTTATTAAGTAAGTAGTTATATACTACTAGCTATCTAACGCAATTACGTTAGATCGCAGCAGCTAATTTATTAGTATCTTATAGACAAAGCTCTGCGAGCTTCTAAAGATTAATTAAAAATTATTAATAGTATATTACCCGCAAACTAATAGCGCAATAGAAAGAATAAATAGCGTATAGAAAACCTATATTCGATTCTTTATAAATTAAGCTTAGAACAACTAGGTATTACTATACCTAATAGCTTAGATCGCTATCAACAGCTATACTGCGACGTTAATAAGTATATTACTATTTCTCTTATAATATAGATATAAGGTAAACCTACTATAGATTAAGCCTAAAGGTAGCTTAGAGAGGTTAAACTAAGCTAAAGGGCTCTTAGATATATAGAAAGTATAGGTAATCGCGTTAAAACTCTAGTAAGCAATAGAGCTAGCGTAGGTAAGTATAGTTAAGTCCTAGCAAGAATAAGAGAGATAGGCGAATAAAACTCAAAGAGAAGTATAGAACTTCTAAGTAGGGGATAAAGTATAGCTAAAGCTTAATTAGTAGTATAGTATAGGTCGAAGCTCTAAGAAGCTTAACTAGAAAAATACTAAGTATACTATAATCTAAGTAGTTAATAGCTACTTAGTCGAACTAGATACCCCGCTAAGTCTATACCTAGTATTCTATATAGACCGCCTAAAGCTCGCTAGTAATAACCTACTACTAAGCTAAGCCTAGGACGACTTATAGCTACAGCTACTATAAGTAGATAGAGAAGACAAATAGGAGGTAGAGGATATTATTACTAAAGAAGTACGCCGCTATAGACGTAGGCGTAAGCTATTCTATAAGGTAAAATAGAAAGAATTCTACTAAACAACAATCAAGCTAGTAGTTAACTTAGAAAATACTATAGCTCTAGACTAGTAGGAATAGGTAACGAGAGACTAGTAAGATTAAGATAGCTGCCTACTAGACGGATACCAACGAAGCCCCTAAGACAAAACGTAGTAGGGGGGTACAAAGAAAAGTTCCCTATAGAACTCTCTTGTAAGAGAGTATTATAATAGGCTAGTACTCTTTAGTCTTACTTCTTAATAAGATCTCGTATCGTTTTATAGAATCTAGGTACTCTAAGTAGTACTTAGATTCTACGCGTACTATCTAAACAACGCTTAGACGCTAGACCTTATCAGCCTAATTGTTACTTAGGTAACTAGTATTATATATAGATAGCTACGTAGCTTAGAAGCTTAGCTCTCTATTAAATATAATCTCTTATATACTAAAGCAATTGCTCTACAGAGCGTAGCCTCTTACACGCTCTAGAATTTTCTAGATAAGTCTTAATAAGAGAATATTATAGAGGAAATATAGGTACTATTAACTAGCGATATAGAAGAAAAAGAAGAAATAGAAGAAATACCTAGTAGAGAAGGCTATTTTAGCGAGAAAAAGGTATAGAAAGAGGCTTTATAACTTAGGTTAACCTAGAGTTCTTCTAGCAACGTTAAAAAGATAGCGTATATACGTAACGCGCACGTACTAGTTACTTTATAAGAGAATACTCTACGTAGTAGTTTTCTAAGCGGTTAGCTTAAAATAGGTAGTTAGAAATTAAGGTAAAAGTAACTTAGAAAACTAGTAATATAGTAGGTTACTTTACGAGAGAATACTCTAATATAGTAGTTCTTTAAGTAGTTAGCTTAAAATAGGTAGTTAGAGAAAAAGGCGAAAGTAACTTAAAGTAAGACGAGAATAGGCTAGAATAGATATAGTAGAGAAAGGTAAGAAGGAAAGATAGTTATAGTAATAGCGTAAGGTATAATATTAAGCGGTATAGATATATTATAATACTAACCTAACCTTACTATAGAAGGAAAAAAAAAAGGAGTAAGAAAGAGAGTATATAATAGATTAGACTACGCCTATTCTAAAGTATACTAGTAGAATAGAAGAATATATAAGAGGTCTAAGAGACCTCGTAGATACTTCTTCTGTAGACTATATAATACCTTTAATACCTCTAGAATATTATTCTCGAGAGCTAGCCTATAATAAATACTAAAGCCTTCTAAGTACTCTACTATAATTAATACTATTAACTAATATATAGTAGGTACGCTTATAGTAAATACTATTACCTCTAATAGTTATAAGGCGGCTATAGTAAAGAAGACGCTTCTTTTACTATAAGCCTATTAGGCTATACTAGAATATAAGAATAATAGCCTTAGGTACGCGTTAGAATAGAAGTAGAGAGACTATATAACCTCTATTAACGCTCTAGATATTTAGATAAATAGAGATAATTATTTAAGAGCTCTACTTCTATTACTAAGAACTATACGTTATAATATAGTTGTAGAGCGAGTAGGCTAGTAGGGCGAGTAGGCTACCTATACTAAGACTCTACTAAATATTCTATTACCTATAGTATAATCGTGATAAGCTAATAACTAAATAGTCTACTAGCTTTAAAGGAGGCTTAATTATAGCTTACGCTTTAGGCTATTAAACGCGACGCGTTACTAATCTAGAGACGCGCTATAGCTATCTACAACGTATCTTAAGTAACTCTTAGGCGCTAACGCGTTAGAATACCTTTTCGACGCGATTGTACGCCTAACTTAATAAAGCTTCTTAAGATAGAGGAGAATGTAATTGTCTAGTATATTCTTAACCTTAACGCGCGAGGATTTCCGCTCTAGCTTACTACTATATAGAATATAGCTGATTCTTTACTAGCTAAGCGCTACTGCGACTCTATTAGCCTAAGGTAGGCTATAACCTTTATTAAATATTACTCTAAGGTTAAAGTTAAGTTTAATTAAAAGTACGACTATAAGAGAGCCCTCTACGAGAATTCTAAGATTATATAAGGCTAGTTCTAACTTATAGCGAATACAAAGGCTAAGTATAGTATTCTTAATAATAATACCTATAACTTTAACGAGGCTAGCTTTATAATAGGTATAATATTAACTAGAGTAGTAGTTACTACCTTTAAGCGTTAAGAATAGCCGAAGTTAGTGTAGTAGAGTAATTAAGAGTAGACTATAGTAATCTAAGGGATTAACGCGATAGGCTAGTTAATTCTACTCTTTATTATCTTCTAAGGTAAAAACTACCTCTCTATCTAGTATAAGGAGGGCAGCGCGCTATATAACTAGGTTATTATAGTCTTAGAGAATAGCTAGATAATAAATAAGCTTAGCCTATAGTAGTTAAAGTACTTTAATAAGTATATAAAGAGGAGGGTTATAGGCGCTTATCGACTACTTATTATTAATAGCTATAAGAGCTACGACTCGCTTAAATTCTAGTAGTACTATAGAGATTATAAGATTATTACTCTTTATATACCTCCTTACTTATCGTACCTCCTGCAGCCTCTTAATATAGGGTATTTCTTACCTTTAAAAACGGCGTATAGCCGCTAAGCTAAGCATCTAATACGTAATAAAATTACCTATATTACTAAATTAGAGTTTCTACTATACTTTAAAGGCGCTTTTAACGCTACGATTATAAAGGTTAATATCTAAGAAAGCTTTTAAGGCGCTAGCTTAGTCCTATTTAATCTAGAGGCTATAATATTAACGTTTAACGTATAGCTACGTACTCTACCTCTACCTACTATCGAGGATAGTCTCTAGTAGTTATAAACTCTAAGTAATACTCTAGAATTTAGGTCGTAATCAAAGCTAATTTAAGAGAGAATTTAAAGATATATAGATAGCTTACCTACGTATATAGTTAAGGCGATTAAAAGCCTATTAAAAGGGGTAGAGATAATAGCGTATTCTCTAGTATTAATAACTAAGCGTAACGCTAAGCTCTAGGCTGCTAACGAGGCCTTAAGTAAGCGTAGGTTATATAAAAGGAAGCGTATATAGTAGTAAGGGACCTTAATAATTAAGGAGGGTATATATCTAACAACACTTAAGGAGTTTAGAGCGCGTAGTAATAGGAAGAAGGTAAAGAAGAGAGTACGCGTTAAGGTAGGTAAGTCTAGCTAATAACGCTATAGACGTTATAGCGAGGTAGAGTATAACGTGCGCATATATAAGTAAGAAGTAGAGATAGATTCTAAGTAGAATAGCCTATTACAATTCTCTATAATAGTCCTAGGTAGTGCTCTATAGTTATGTATAGTACTAATTTTAGTAGAGTCTTAGTATAGGTAGCCTACTCGCTCTACTAGCCTACTCGCTCTGCAACTATATTACTACTAATTAGAGAATAGAGAATAAGCGTAAGATAGAGAAGAAAAAACGTAACTAACTTTAGATAAAGAAGTTAAAGGCTAAGGCTAAACTTATTACTAAAGAATAGGCCTATATAAAGCGTAAGAAGTAGGTAAAGAAGAAGAAGAGAAAGAAGAATAAGAAGGCTACTAAGACTACTTAGATAATTAAGAATTATAACGCTTATAACGCTCTAAAAGCTATATAAACTTTCTAAAGTAGTAAGCGTAAGGCTTTAAAGCCTACTATAAAGTAATAGCTAAAAAAATAACGCGTAAGTAGTGCTAGAGGGGGTACTATAGCTAAGGTGCCTATACTAGCACCTCTACTAACACTTACTCGCCGCGGCCAGACTGTTAATACCCTAGCCAAGTTTAGATAAGCAAAGTTATAGAGCTACGTCTATAGATTAATACTCTAGAAAATCTCGCGATAGTAACTATTGTACGTGGTTGCGCAGCCTCATGTTTGCCGTCGTCGCAATGTTGTTGGGGTGAGCATCACGCGTCCCCGAGCATCACGCGTCCCACCTCGGTACAGTCACGCTTAAATTCACCACGTCCGATTCTACGACTACCCCCGGCGACTACAATAGGTTTAGGATTTGTAAATTTGCTAAAAAATAACTAAAGGTGTAAGGCTCTCTAGGGAGAGTAGTACACAGTTTTTATAGCTTTAAATTAGACGTAGTAGTTGTCAGGCTATTTTAGTTCCCTAAGAGGCAGAATTACGTAGCTTAGTTTAGTATATTCAATATAGCGTCTTCGACTATTACATTAGAATCCGAACTATTATAGCCCATCTACATTAATGTCGAGGTCTACAAGCAGTGCGTAACTCTTTAAATCCCCTTTCGCCGAGCTACCACAGCACTGCATAGTGACCTAGGTAGGCGACGACAGGGTGTCCGCAAAACGTGCTGACATGGAGAGAATCAGGCGTCTATCGGGTGCGTACAGCTTACGCAGGTTATACTGAAAGTACGAATGCGCTGTAGGTAGCTGAGCAACCCGATCGCGCAGCTCATGATCTGTGACGTTGGCGTGCAAGAAGCTGACTTGCTGCTGGCAAGTGCCTTTACGATAGGCCGCGAAGTCTGCTTTGTTGAGACAACAGAGTATGTCGAAAAAGAGAAAGTCTATCTACGGGGCGATAGTGAGTCAGAAGACTGCGATAGCTGTAATAAGGAATAAACCTTTATAGATTTATCGAACGAACTAAAGTAACGTAGAGACGGTACAGTGAATGAATGAACCCGAATTGGGCAGGGCGGGCTAGGCGAGCCTGGCATTCGCCTCATTGAACAATCAATGTCGGACAAAAATTTAACGACCATGCATGAACTGAGCTTGGGTAACACTGCTCCCACGGTGCTGTTACTGTTGAGGCGATTTGGATTGGAGGGAACACCGTTTTTCGTGTGTAAAGGGATTTATGGTGTGGCAGATTATGCTAGGCAAGAGCGTAGCGTGTGATCTGCCTTTGGGAATCTCAATAGATCTAGTACTCTAAGAAAATATATCCATACCTGCTTAGGGGACCGGAAAGTCAGATGAAGAGAAGATTAGTGGGCATCAAAGTCAGGATTGCCCGCGTCCACATAGGATCAAGTTTTTAAGAGACTACAACACTTGCAACGTGGTCTATTTGTGAAATTGCAAGTGTGAATATAAGGCATTCAAGAGCATGGTCTGAACAACCCCTGTAACACGGTCGCAAAGTCGTGATGATTGTGTTCCTATTGAGCTCACGTTTGAGGCTGAGGCTAAATGAGGCATCGTTGCCAAGCATCCGCTAACGCTACTCCTAAAAGGCGTTAGTCTTCGCATTCTCCAAGACATTCGGCCTTCCAGCTCCCCACTCGACCAAGCTCCACCTCCCGCATCCTTCCACTAGCTTCAAACGCGGCGGCAACATAAAGTCATCTTTCATCCCCCGCAACTACCAATCGACATGGCCAAATGTCGCGAAACACTAGCTGCCCAGGAGGACAGGCGGCAACGGTCTGTACAAAAAGGTGCACCTTGCGCTGATTCTAACCAAATGCCTGCCGCTAACTTATCAGTAGGGAAACATCCTCAAGGTGTCAGCAAAGCAAAAGCGGAGAGACCTAGTCGTAGAAGCGCCCGTCTGATTCCAGAGTGTAGCGAGCACACCAAGCGCCAACATTCTCTACTAGCGAACAAGACTCCGTACAAAGAGGTATGCGACTTCGTTCTGCTATGCCCTTTTAGCGGACTCTAGCTAACTTTTGTAGGGCAGGCTGACTGCTTCGTTATCCAAGGATCGAAAGCGATCGCGTGAAGTCGAAAACCAGCTTGACGACCACCTAACCGTGCCCCTCCGAAAGCGACCACGGACATCTCCAGACTTCACCGTTGAAAGGCCGAGTGATCAAGAAACATCATTTTGCAGCCGGAGTACCCAAATTGATCCCATCGATTATTGGCTGAAGGAACAAACTTGGCCGAAGGAATATTTTGAGCCGGACCCAATGAGTTATCTGCTTGCAAGGAGGAAGTCAACGCCTTCCCTTCGACGTAAACGATCGGAGTCGGGCTCCCTCGCGGCTGGCTCCAGTACACCAAGCGACCAAAAGCCGAGAGAGGAGAAGACCGCACCATATCAGGATCCGCGCTACAAGATCTTACTTGAAACTAAGGGCAGTTTCATGCGCAATTATGTAGGCACAAATGAGAAGGGAATTGAAGAGGATAGCAAGCGACTTTGGCAAACATTGCTAGGGACGGAGCAAAACATCCCTCATGCCTCACTGTTTGACGATGATATATTCAGCAAGACTTGCGACATGATAGATGGCCGAAACGAAGCGAAGGTTATTCAAGACATTAGTCGGTTACTTGTTCCATCGGCCGAGGCTCTGGCTACACGTAGCGCCACACTTGAATGTCTTATTGAAAGTGTTAATGAAGGCTGGAATAACGCCATCCCTCTAACCGGCACTCGTCCGCAGCCTGACTACGCCGTGGGATTCAGACGTGAGGCGTTTACAGTAGATCAGCTCGACAAGCTTCAACCTTTCATTGGCGACTTTATCGCTGGCGACCAATCCTTCTTCATGGCCACGTACTATATGTACTTCCCGTTCCTGACGTGCGAAGTAAAATGTGGTGCTGCAGCACTTGATGTCGCAGACCGGCAGAATGCTCACAGCATGACCCTTGCAGTCAGAGCGATCGTCGAGCTTTTCCGGCTTGTAAAGCGCGAACAAGAGCTCCACCGGCAAATCCTGGCCTTCTCCATCTCCCATGACCACCGATCGGTGAGAATCTACGGCCATTACCCTGTGATCGATGGAAGCCAGACTACCTTTTATCGCCATCCTATCCATGAATTCAGTCTCACAGCACTGGATGGAAAAGAAAAATGGACAGCATACAGGTTCACCAAGAACGTCTATGATACATGGATGCCAACACACTTGGACAGGATTCGGTCTGTCGTTGGCAAGTTGCCGTCCGATTTCGACTTTGAGGTCCCGCTGCTGTCAGAAGAATCCGGACTTTCACAAGACCTAGAAAGTCATCATCTCTCGCGATCGTTCACAAGACCAGAGTCTTTGCCAGCGGAGCGTGGCAGCCAGTCGGGAACTGTTGATGTAGGTGATATCACACCAGACACCTCATTTACTGGACAAGGTGCATCAAAAAAGCCGAGAAGAAATGCTGTCAATAGTAAGCGCTGAGTGCGAAACCGTCTCCACCCGTTGTCAGTTGACCCTCTACTACGCACACGATCTCGCTGTGTCTAGCTAGCGGTGGGCGAGTGTATGATTTGTCTTGCCATTCAAATTGATTCTATAACGTAAACCTCTTCATCTGATGAACACGCCCATCACGCTCGATACTTCCAAAGTGCAGATTAAGTACACCGCCGCGTTATTGTCCAAAACTACCGGACATAACCTGGCAATTCAACTGCCGGTCGAATTATCGTCTTAGACCTCGCCTTTCCTTCGCAATCGCACCCACCCTCGTTACCTGCTTATCAGCATTGGGCAGTTCAAGAACAATACGACTCAGTGAATCGCCACCAAGGGAAGCAGCTATTGCAGTTGTCGGCAACAGTGGCTCGAGGAACGTCGCTCCAGTACACTCGCTCGCATTAGACTGCACAACATCGTATCACTTGGAGAATTACCTCAGTCATTCGCAGTAGACTGACCTATAAGATGCGCGCCCTGCTAAGAATTGCAACGCCATAGTGAACATTTAATGAACCGCGAGGCTCCACCAGCAGTGGTAGAGCCCCAACCAAAACCTCGGGCGCAACGAGCTGGATTTCCCGGTCTCTTAGATTGGGCAAATGGAAAGATGTATCCAGATATTGATTCTATCCTGCTCGTGCTAAATAGAATATTCCGCTCGTGTGCTCACCGAACCAGACCTGAGACTCGGCAGAGGATCCCGAAGGCCGAATTACGTATCTTTCCTCCAACGTAACCTTCAGGGGACCATCGTTCCACAAGAATGGGGATTCCAAGCCAAGCATGCAGCCGAGTTTAGCAGCTAGTACTGTGTCTGCGGATGAGTAGTTGAGTATTATGTCTTGGATCTCAACGGGTAGGGATACGAAGCCTCGGGTAGGCTTTCACAATCAAACATTTGCAGATTAGTAGGCATGTCTCAGGTTCTTGCTATGTGAGCAAGACAACACATCTAACTAGTATCAGCAACCTGAAATACGTGCTTCTTATTCGCGAACATGTAATATACTAGCAGCTATGTTATGAATACTAGGAACGACGTTTCGGCCACAAAGCATCCGCCATCTTCACGACTTGTGCCATTTGATCGACATCATGTACTCTTACAATATCAACACCACCCTGAATAGCTGCCGAGATCGCTACGGCAGTACCCCAAGTTCTTTTGTAAGCATCCTTTACTCCTGTAATCTGCCCAATAAATGCCTTCCGACTGGTTCCTACCAACCAGGGCATACCTTCCAAACCTGGGTATCTCATCAACTCATCCTGCCGTCGTAGCAGTTCGAGATTGTGGTTGTGTGTCTTAGCAAAGCCGATGCCAGGATCGAGAATAATGCGCCAGCGTCTTACGCCCGCCATTTCCGCAGCACGGACACGCCCGAGTAGTTCTCGACCCACAGTCTCTACAATTCCATCAGGGTAGGACATCATTTCCGTGTTGTTCATAGTACCCGGTGTTCCACGCATATGCATGAGACATACTGTACAGCCTAGTTTGGCCATGGTAGGTAGCATGGTATCGTCCATCGTCCCTGCACTGACGTCGTTGATCAAATGGGCGCCAGCTTTGATGGCTTCCTCGGCAACAACCCCAAAGTATGTGTCGATACTGACTGTTATATCGGTAGCCTCGGGAATTGAACGCATCAGCTTTACAGCGGGGAGAACACGTGCTAGCTCTTCTTCAACAGAGACTTGTATGGCACCAGGTCGTGTCGACTGTCCGCCTATATCAATGATGGTGGCTCCAGCTTCAATTCGCTCTCGCATAGTCTTTTCTAGTAACGCATTTCCTCGATTGTAGAATTGACCGCCATCTGAGAACGAGTCAGGAGTGGTATTTAAGATGGCCATGATTCGCGTGTTGAGTGAGATCTGCGCTGACGAGATTGGCGATAGGTCAGGCGCGAGTGGCGTCAGCCGCACCAAAGGCTCGCCCGGTGGTGGTAATGTTTTAAGATAACTCTGGAGGGATAGCTTGAATGGAAAATCCTGTTGTTTCTCCTCTGTTATGAGTCTATCGTTGGTCAGCCCCCGCGCAAGAATTACGCGATTACATACTCGCAAAGTGGACGTAGGACAAATTCTCTCTCCAACATGTGCTTGTGAGGAATCTCTAGCCTCTCATCCAGGTAAGTTACATTATCATAAAGTAAAATATCCAGGTCAACGTTCCTGGGCCCCTTATCGATCAGTTTGACGCGGCCCATCTTCTGCTCAATTTTCTGCAGCTCATTCAAGAGTTGGATTGGAGATAGCGGGGTGGCAATCTCACTGTGTCAGCGCAAGTGGTTCCGCTGAGACACAGCGTGGCATACCTCGCAAGCACCGTTTACAAAACTGTCTTGGTCCAAGACATACATGGCCTTGCTCTCCCACAGGCTACTGGTGCGGGTGATGTGAATTTTTCCAGTAGACTCCATCTCTTTGCACGCCTGTTCGATCATGGCAACTCTATTGCCAATGTTACTACCCAGTGCAATGAATGCACGGTGCGTCTTTGCAGTTGCTTCATAGTGATAGTGGGCACGTTGCATTCGGAAATTTTGCAATGCAGTGTGTAGGTGATGCTTGCCACTCCCTAGACAAGTCGTCTCAAGGGCAGAAACATGTGCGCGACATTGGGGGTGCAATGACTGAACAGCTGCGAAGGCATGGCTTTGCGGTCTGCCGTGAAAAGGTGCAAGAGCTTGGTGTGTTTTTCTCGTAGCCGCAAAGCGTGCCGGATTTACTCTCAGCGTGGCTATCCAAGTCGGCATGGCGAATTAGTGAAGCAGCTGACATGTGATGCGGTCGGAAAACCTGGAAGCCGACACACGAGGCTTGTTGCTACCCCAGACAGCGCTAGCACTTGTGAGGCTAGATCTCTCCGCGTGACAGATGCGACGTGCCTCGGCTCTCGTCAGACGGCAAAACGGGGGAGACAAAAGACACCTATGTTTGCTCTCTCCGCTCTCTCCGCTCTCTCACTCTTATCCTTACACGTACAGTACGCTTGGGATTTTCTCCAATTTCACCAAAATATCAACACATAACCGGCACTATGGCGTCTCCACGTAGGTCATGCTGGTGCTTTCACGTGGCCATGGCCAACCGCTGACACATGCCCAGAGCAAATCCGCACCAAGCTCACTGACTTGCTGAAGATCCAGCACCCTGTCATGCTTGCTGGCATGAACGTGGCCGCCGGTCCCAAGCTCGCCGCTGCGGTTACTAATGCTGGCGGTCTCGGTGTTATTGGTGGTGTCGGGTACACGCCTGACATGCTCCGAGAGCAGATTGCCGAACTCAAGGGCTACTTGAACGACCAGAATGCCCCCTTTGGCATCGACCTGCTACTTCCTCAGGTCGGAGGCAGCGCGCGCAAGACCAAGTACGAAGTGTCCATGCCCATGGTATTGAGCATAGAGGACTAACCACACATAGTTACGACTACACCAAGGGCAAACTTGACGAGCTCGTCGACATCATCATCGATTCCGGCGCCAAACTCTTCGTCTCAGCCGTTGGCGTCCCACCCAAGCACGTTGTCGAGAAGCTACACAAGGCCGGCGTTCTGTACATGAACATGATTGGACACCCCAAGCACATCAAAAAGTGCCTCGATATTGGCGTTGATCTCATCTGTGCACAGGGAGGAGAGGGCGGAGGACATACCGGAGACGTTCCCACCTCCGTCTTCATCCCAGCGGCAGTGAAGATGGTAAAGGGCCACAAATCGCCCTTGACCGGCGAGGACGTACAAATTGTCGCCGCTGGTGGTATTTTCAGCGGCGAGTCACTTGCTGCTATGCTCACATTTGGCGCTACTGGTGTGTGGGTAGGGACACGCTTCATCCTGTCAGAGGAGGCCGGCGCTCCTAAAGCACATCAAGATGCCGTTCGAACCGCTGGCTGGGACGATAATGTTCGCACCATAATCTTCACCGGTCGCCCACTCCGTATCCGCAACAACCCATACGTCGCCAACTGGGAAGAAAACAGACAAGCCGAAATCAAGGAGCTCACAAGCAAGGGTATACTACCGGTCGAGTACGATCTTGAGAAGATGGGAGATGATCTCGACGATGAGACCATGGATAATGCGCGGCCATTCTTGATGGGCAAGGTGGCTGCCGTTGTCAATGAGAGAAAGAGCGCGCGCGAGATTGTCGATGAGCTTGTTACCGACGCTGTCAAATCGTTGCAGACTTGCAACACAATGATTGTTTCCAAGGCTAAGCTATGAGTAGTATAGATACATAGTTAAAGAGTCCACTTTGATGTCATCTCAACACTGTGTGTAATGACACATTTGGTCCTCTACCACACATCATCATGTGTTCGTTGCAGAACAGCCGCACCATGTTTGAACTGTACTCCATGGACCCAGAGCATTTATAGGAACTGGAGGAAGACTACAGCTCTGCGTATCATGTCATTGGGTTGAAGCAGATAATCATGATCAAGATGAAATTCTATATGCAGTCCAATGGCCACATCATCTTCATGTCATGTACTCTGTACTTATTATTCATTCTCCTACTTTAATTGAATTCCGCAAACGCAAGCTCATAGGCCAGGGCAAGCGTCATGCGTGCATGCTGAAGCATGTGGTCGAAATTGAGATATTCAATCTTGTCCTCGGTGGTGTGAATCTTTTTGTCGCTATACTTGAAGTCCGATTCGATAACAAAAGCTGACGGATAGCCGGCCTTGGATGCACTAGCGTGATCCGAGCAAGCGTAGCCACACTTGGTCAGAACGTAAGGAATGTCACAGTAGACTGTAATAATCTTCTTGATGAATTCAGTCAAACCGGGGTCAACAAAGTCAGTGATGACGCCCACTGACTCGGGCTCACCAGCATCAAGCGTTTTCTGTACATAGCCTGTCATATCCTGCTGAAGCATGGCTTTGACATGTCGACCTTCTTTCTCGTAGGATTGGAAGATGGCTTGCGATCCGAGGAGACCTCCCTCTTCCGCTGAGTACCAGTGGAACTCGATTGTATTTTCTGCCTCGCGCTTGAGGATATCGTCCGACTTGAGGAGCACACGTAGAGCCTCAAGGATAGTCACGGTGCCACTGCCATCGTCATCAGCTCCCGGCGCTGCCAGAAGAGCGGGGAAGAACAGGTTGATGCTGTCCTGGTGCGCGCCGATGACGATGGTCTTGTCGCTCTTGCCGGGGATGGTGGCGATGATGGATGATTGTCCCCACGGATGGGGAAACGCCTTTACAGACGCGTGGGCAGCGCCTGCATCGGCCAGAGTCTTGTTAACCTGACCAAGGAGCCAGGCTGAGCTCTGCACACCGTATTGTGACTTGTAGTAACGAGTGTGGAATGAGGTAAAGGTCTCCAGGTGTGTGCGCATGTTGTCCTTGTCTAGCTCCTTCAGTAGTGGGGCAATAGTTTCATTGAACACGGGCTTCGATGGGAAGTTGACAGTCTCGGTCTTGAATTGGCGGTTCAGTGTTCCAAGCTCTGCGTTGTGTGTGATGTCAAAAAAGTTGATGTTTTGCTACATCCATGTCAGCGACAAGCGTACAGTATGGAGGTGCCGACCTACTTTGCGAAGTTCCCACTTCTCATTCTCAGTCACCCATCTTGTCTCGCCTGGCGACAGCTCGATCAGGTACTCATCAGGCTCAACAATGGTAAGCTGCGGCTCCTGCATAACAGCCTGCACATTTTCGGTATTGAGAGCAGATACAGCAAATGGTACAGTGTACAGTGGCAACAAAAGCGTGGTTGACTTCATGATTACTTGAGTGATGCTAGATGGATTCACGTCGTTGCAGAGGATGCGACTGAAGGGGTGGCCGGGGGTTGGCGCAGTGATGCGGCGATAGCAGCCGAGCTACTTTGATTAGGTCAAGCGCGTTTAGGCATGTATGCACCATGAGGTCACAGTGTCACACGCTTGTATGTATCAACAGTATACTTGAATAGTTGACATACGGAGTACAGTATAGTATGTAGTCCCCAAATGCAAGTCTTACTAATTACTGCTTCCTGTTGTTGTGCCTATTTCAGCCTGAGCTCATCCCAGTACTTAAACCAAGCCATACAGCGGACGAGGCAACGGTCCACATACGTCGCTGTTCCGGTATCCAGACGAAATCTTTGTTCCCTTTAGACCAATATACGCTTCGCGTCTTGCAGGATTGCCCACTGTAACGCTCCACGTATTCAACCCGTAGTAAACAGCAATGTGATGTACGAGCCAACGACCAAAGCTCCCTCCAACATCTTCCTCGGGTGTCTCGAAGAGCATCAACTCCCTTTTGATAGCTTCAGCCTCTGTAGGCGAGCGAAGGTCGTTCATCTGCCCATTCCTTCCAACAAAGACAATCTCATCGTCCTCGCTATCTGGATCGGCGGGCAAACCATCGTGTTCGGCCTGGCGTTCCTTTTCTTCCCAGTCTGCGACAAACTTGCGCACTTGGCCTTCGAGGTCCATGAGCAGGCCTTTTGCCCCGCGCGAACGCTTGAGCTTCTCGCGCAGCTCCTTGGGCACAACACCAGGAGTTGTGGGTTTGTTGGCTACGGTCTTGATGGCTGCTTTGTGCGCTGCTGCTGCCGTCTTGCGTTCATGGGATTGGTGTTTAAGACCGGCGTCCCAAAGTGGGGCGAGGTAGTACGGGACATGCTTGGGGGTGTAGGTGGGATGAACTTCCCAGTCCTTTGGAAGCGGCGGTTCAGCGTGGGGATTGTTCAGGAGGCGATCTAGCATGGAATCAACTGACACGAACATGCAACATGCAACATGCAACATGCCGAAGCGTCTTTGAGAATGCTTGAGAGTGTTTGGTGAGGGGCAGGCCCGACGTACCATTCTCCCACCTCTGCCTGCGCCTGGTACCCTCCTTGCCCTTCAGCACAGCTTCCCGCCTCGTCAAGCTGTCACGGCGAAGTGGCTCTTTCCGCCGATAGTAATAGCCGCCTTCCTTTGCAGCTGCCGAAGCACCGACGGCGTGCACACCAGCCGAAGGCGCATCGTGCTGATCGAGCGGGATGGCAAGCGCAACCGAGGTACCCCGAACCGCATCACCCGGAGCAGAAATGGCCACCGAAACAGTCGCCTGTTCAGTCCATGCTTCAATGTCGATGGGTGGGGTCTGCTGTGGGCTAGAAGGGACATCACCAACAGCCATTGTTGTGGTGGTGGTTGTGTGTGACGATGCGGATAGCGGCCAAGGAGACAAAAGGCGCGAGACGTAGTATATATATAACAAGACACAAGGACATGTGGTGTGGGAGACAGATGGCGACAAGTGCCGCTGCCTATTGTACTAAGAGATGGGGACAGGCGAGTCGTTGGGTCATGGTCCTGACTCCTTCGTTCGCGTCATGCTCACGAGCCAATCACCGACGACGAGTCCATGAACGTGGCGCAAGACGCTTCCTCTAGTGAGACAATACCGGTACATAGAGAGTCATAGCAGAGCCACGGCAGAGCCACATCGGCAGAGCCACAGCGGCAGAGTCACGGCAGAGACCATCATTGCATTGATAGTTAGTCATGAATAGTCCCGTGTGCAACCAAAGCCCATTGAGCCGTATCCCAAACGCCCAAACACATTGCCTCGTAGCCATTGTGAATCCATCAAGCCTTTTTAGCAAACTCCACACGAAGAATGAGATGGCCAAAACCGACTGCAAAACATTAGTACCAACCTGACCTCTCGTCGCCATTGGAAACTTACATCCGTCCATCTTCTCGCATGCCTTGGCAGCATCTGATCGATCGGCATAGCTGACGAATGCGAAGCCCTTTGCCCGCCCGGTTTCCCGATCCTTGGCCAAGAACACCCTGGTAACGTGCCCATATCTGGCGAACATGTCCCGGAGATCCTGTTCCTCAGCAAACTCGGACACGTTGGTTACACGCAGCGTGGCGCTGTCGTCGCGATCGAATTTGCCACCCATCTTCTCGCCTGCACCACCACGTCCACGCAGATGTGGGGGAACGTAACCTCCAGAGCCCGTGCCCAGACTACCTCCTGCACCACCGCCGGGAGCGTCGTCGGGCATGTCGGCGGGCGCGACATCACCTTCAGGAGCCATGGTGTCCTTGAAGGGACACTTTGTAGTGAAATGGTCGCCCTGGCAAATACGGCACTTGATCTTTGCGTTCTTCAGCTCAGCCTTCTTCTTCGCCTCGTCGCCCTTGTCCTCGGTGCTGGCTTTCCAGTTGGATACTGGTCGGAAAACAATGTTCTCCGCCACAGAAACCGTGTCTGTTTGTGGGCCAGCTGGCTTGCCCTTCTCCTGTCCAAACTTGGCCCATTGCTTCCGCTCCGCCACGCGCGGGTTCACGATTTGCTTCACCACCGTCTTCTTGATGCGCCGCGTCGTCTTGTATTTGCGGCCGTCTTCGCCAATCTTGTACGAGATGACCGTCTCGGTTCCGTCCTTGTTCTTGATGACTTGGTTGGGGGGAAGGGAGGTGAGAGACTCCTCGTCGTCTTCTTCTGCCCAGTCAGTGCGGCTAAGCAACCGTTGTCAGTACAGTGGAAATTAAACGCAGCCCAAGGGGGAGCCTCACCCTGCAGGTCGTGACATTTTTGCGAATGTGGATGTGAATGTGAATGTGGCTGCGCTTCTCTCCGAATCGGCCAAGTGTAGTCGGGGGCGGACGTCGTATATATACAAAGGTGAGAGAAGTGGCGGACAGTGGGGCAATTCAATGTGTGCGGTGCGCCGCCAAGATTTCGCGCTAATACCAAGAGACACTCACGACTCATACCTACTCAGTCTAAAGTCATAATCTGCAAACCACCATTCAGAAGCAAAAATCTATCATTCGACAAGACGGGCAAAAGCAGAAATAACAACTCATTCATTACCCCCTACCCTAACCCAGCTCTAGCCGACTGAGTCCATAGGCCGATAAACGGCTCTTCTATCCTTCAGAGCCCAGATTCCATTGCACTCTGCCCCTTCCAGGACCTTGGAAACATCCCACCGGCAGCGGCTTAGGTTGCTGTATGACATCGCTGCTTGTCCTAGGAATCGTGTGTACTACCGGCTTTGGCATGCCAGTAGTCGGAGACGCATTGTCACTACTGCCTCTAGGGAGCTTAGGTTTCTGGATGTGATGATGCGAGGAAGGTGCGTTGAAGTCATTCACGAATGTCGTCTGCGAAAGTGCCGAGTTGCTTGTCGGTGCAAAGTGTGGCGAGTGCGCCGACTGTGGCGAGCCATGCGCATAGTCGATAAGGAGGCTATGCAATGTGAGCAAGTACGTCAATGCCATACAGACTACAACAGCTTACTCCTGCGCCTGACCACTGCCTCTCCGACTATTCTGTACACTGCTTGCCACGCTGCCGGTTCTACCTGCTACACTCCCAGCTCCGCTCCCGTATATCGCTGCATGATGTGACTGTGGCGTGGCAGGCAACCATCCACTGCTCGTGATGCCCTCGGTGTCCATGAGCCGTTGTAGCAAGTCTTCGGTGATGACGAGTAAGTGTTCCATAGCAGCAAGCCGTGAGTCTTCCTTCGCAGAGCAACAATGGACGTACGATCTACTGGAAGGATTGTGTTCGACGATGCAAGCTCCGATCTTTCTTGAGGAAGTGGGGGCGAAACTTATCACGTCGAGATAGCGATTCGGTCCATAGATTGCGCGCGCGTTCGCTTTGTCATGTCAGTCTGCTGATTTAATAACACCGTCATGGAAATGAGAATACACGTACCGAGTACTCTTTTCTGTGTGCTTTCCAGAGAGTCCTCTGAGTCCTTGTCCTCCATGCGATGCAGAATCTGGCTCGCTGTACGTTCCAATGCCAGACTCTCGTAGCTGTTGCTCTTGCCGTGTTTCATGTCCTTCAGTGTTTCGATCATTACGATCGACTGTGAGAACGACCTGTGGAAGTCCCGACGTACGAGACTTGGTTGATTGCCCGGATCTTGAAGATGCGATAGAACCTCCCGTATCCGCACGGTCAAGTAGTCTTGGCCTTTCCGAAGACACACTTCCCTGAGCAAAGCTGTTCCAGGACGCTATTCGGGGAAGATTAACGTCGGAGTCTCCGGTATTTGTTCGACCAAGTGGTCCCGGCCGTTCCGGAAGGGTAGATGCCTTAGCGAGGCTCTTCAGGGAGGCTGTCCGAGAAAGACTAACGTCTGAGTCCCCGGTATCTGTACGCCGAGGTGGTCTTGGCCTTTCTGCAAGCGCAGATGTCTTACTGAGGCTGTTTAGGGAGGGTGATCGGGGAAGGTTGATCTCTGAGTCCCCGGTATATGTACGCCGAGGTGGTCTTGGCCTTTCTGCAAGCGCAGGTGTCTTACTAAGGCTGTTTAGGGAGGGTGATCGGGGAAGGTTGATCTCTGAGTTTGTGCGACTAATGCTCCGCGACGATGCACCTGATCTCGAACCGTCAAGTTCGCTTTTCTGCCTTTCGAGCCGAACTTGCTGGAGCTGTTGTGCTCTAGTTTCAGCTTGTGTGCGCTTTAACTCTTTTCTAGCCTCGAATAAATACTCAAGTGAAAGCTCGTGCTTGCCAGCTCGATACGGATTCTTGGGGTTCCAAGGACTCAGCTTCGGTCCAGCTAGTATCTGCTCAGCTAATGAGGGCGGTTGGACAGGTTGGGAGCTGCTTCTTCGAAGACTAGGCGATGACGATGTTCTCGATTTGCTCGATGATGTTGATGCTGTATATCTTTGGATGGATCCTGTTGAGCTTGCCCTCGCTAGAGCAGGTCGTCCGGGCAAGGGATCCAGGATATACGTTTGCTAGATAGCAGGGAGACTTTGCCCTTGTTCCTGATTTTCTTGTGAATACCACGGCTGGGCCCTAAGAGAAACACAATTGAAGGCAATACACGCCGTGAAGGCTGGACATGGACGCTGCGTAGATATCAGTAGCCAACCCCGTTTTATGCCTAAAGGGTCCACTTCTTAGGGTCCACGGAGACGTACTCGGTATCAGAATGTCAGTCTACCAGCTAGCAAACTTTCAACGCAAACTTATCGTCGGGATTATCGTCGGGATAGGGTAGAGAAAATACCGGAATGGCGTCGTAGGCGGTTGTGAAGCGATGTAAACGATGACTGTGGGCAAGAAAATCTGACGATGACTGATAAGAACAACCGAGTTATCACAGGAGGTATTGGGATGTTCGAATCGTCGGCGTTCCTCAAATAGGATACTGTTCTAAGCCATACCGCTATACCAGTGAGTGGTAAGCAGATGACAAAAAGGTGAAAAGCTGGGACAGTGCAGCATGACACCTTTTATTCATTTGTTGTGGCAGTCACAAGCTATTCCTATCAGTCTGTACTTGCCATAGTTTGACAAAGAAGCCACTACTTACTTCCATTAACTGCATGTCCTCTCCATGCTAGCACTTGCCACAGCGTCTATCAGCTCCAGGTCTAGTTAGTTGCTACCTAAGAAGGCCAAAAGCGGTCCCCGTAAGCAGTATTGCCCCGTACAAGAAGGCTACGCGCATCGCGAGGTGCATCATAACTATCGCAAGTGCTCATGACCATCCCGAGCATTACTAACGATACCCCGAGTCCAGCACGTCCATTGCCTGCTACGTAAAGCAGTAGCACCTCGTATGGAGCCATGTAGTCGTAATGGCTACCAGAAAACGACATTAGAGCACGTCTGGAATAGATATCACTTGTACAATCGACAACGCCGAGAATCAAAATAAAAGATATGACTAGATGTAGTAAGAAACCCCACTCTGTCCTACCCATGGTATCCTGCCTTTCATGTCCTGATCTTCCCATGCAAATGCCCACACACAAACGCTTCAAGTATAATTATGCTGTTTCGATATACACCACACCGTGCACCACGTTGTTATCCTCTGCTGTCTGCCCATGAGCATGTGCCAAATGAGTGCTATCGAGCCTTCAATTGTGAGTCTCGTACGAAAGAGCTCACTTCGACTCATATGGGTACTCAGTAAGAGGTCCAGTCGGAGTTTGGAACAAGAGCCGTGGTTCGTCCTCTAGCCTCTAACCAGAGAAACTGAATCGTGAAGCCTCCAACATGCCCAAGCCCTCTCGAGGAGCTACGTTTCTCCGACGGTAACTAGTCGTAAAGTCTTGAAGAATTGTCCTAATCATTCGGACATCGCCAGTCTGAATGCGTTGACGGATATTGTTGAGGAAACGTTCGCTTTCTTGGAGTGTGATACTTCCTTGTGGCAACATAGTGACAGTGCTAGCAACCCACGTGGCGACCTGTTCGGGCATGAGCTCGAAAAGATCGAGAAGTACACCGGATGAATCGGCGAAGCAGCCCTCTGGGAAGCTGTACATCATGCCAGTCATGATACGCTGGACTAGTTGGACTCCAGCGCCAAGTACAAGCTGCTTTACCCGGTCTCGCAGGTGTTCAGGAACCTCGTGACGTGTGTTGTCGAAGCTGGATGATGGTGATGAGTTACGGCCATAGCCAAGCAAGTCCCGCAGGAAATGAAGCACAGCAATGATAGGGTCCTCCTTGAGCAGTGTAAGAGAGGTGCAGGCTGCTAGGAGAATGGTATCCATGAGTGGCGACATGATAGACTCGGATGGGAAGTAGAGCGCCATATCTGCGGCAAGGCGGAAGTAGTCCTCGATTAGATCTGGAAGTTCCTCTGGTGGTAGGTCGTTCAATATGCGCAGGAAAGTCTTTGCTTGCTGCTCGTAGAACTGATAAACATCATTTGCCAGGCTTGGGTCGACATTATCCACGCCTTGTGAGAACTCGCGTACGATTGACGCTGTTGCCCAGAGGAAGCAACCCTGCCTTGACTTGTTGAAACCTTCAATGAGCTTTGTGGCGAGATCTGGCAGAAGCGGGCGCATCGCTGTCCGATAGGAGAGGATCATGTATCGCCAGCATCGGCATACACGTTCAAGAATGGGAATGCTCGAGTTGAAGTGGGTAATCATGTTTGCAAGTGTGGGGAAGATTTCCTGGCAATACGCGACTGCAGGGTGTTCTTGACCGGGTGGTAACTCGGGTGTCACCACCTCGAAGAATATCGTCAACAGATTGATCTTGTCCGCAATCAGCTTTTGATCCGCATCATCCTTGGCCTGTTGTGCAAGTTCGATTAGATGTGCCATAACCGGATCGAGATATAGTTTGAGTGTTGCAAGGAGCTGTCCGTTCGGTACCTTGGCCACTACTGACGCGACGCCCTCAGTGATCTCTTCTTGACTGCTGATAGGTAGCTTGTTCAAGTTCTTTGCGTAAAATTGCTGCAGAGGACCGACAAAATTGACCAAGAGGCTTGCGCAATCATTGCAAAAGAACTTGAACGAGAGTGCGGCAGCACGAATTACATCCTTGGTCGAATGATCAAAGGCTGCCATGATGTAATCCAGCTGTGGCTGTAGGGTATCGGGGTGCTGGGCAGTCCACTCGGTATACCGTCCCAAAGCCATGACAGCCTGGAAGCGTAGCTTGTTGTGATCTGGTATCCTTACAATGAGTGGAATCAAACGGGGTAGCATTACGCTCTCATCCGGAGGGACCATGCGACCCATGGCCCTGACGGCGAAGAGAGGCGCTTCCAGCTTCTGCCACTCTGGCACATTGTTCGGTCCAGCCTGAGCGCCGTAGACCTGCACCCATTGCTGGATGAGGTCATAAGGCTTCTGGAGGCACTCAACAACGCCCATGACCTCGCAACAGTCCTTCAGCACGTCGCCCATCTGATGGCGGAACTCGCGGAACTTCTCTTCTTGCTCACGATCACCCTCGAATAAATCTTTCTCGTCACCAGAATCTGGCTTTGGAAATTCGAGATGTCCAATCATAATGTCGACGAGCTTAGAGTAAATTTCCAGGCACTGACTGCGTGCTTCGGCGTACTTCTCGAGTGTCAAATACTGCTTCAGGTCGTACCAGAACTTGAAAGTGTGCGAGATAGCATCCCTCTCCTTGTCTAGCGCAGCCGTAGTGAGGATGGCCTGCACCAGCCTGTAGAAGTCTGTCGGTAGGCGTGCGATGAGGATGACCCAAGATTCTCCCGCCTCGGCAAAGATCCTGGCAATGCCCTTGAACTTCTCTGAGTCCTCCTCTTGTGCAGCTTCTGCGAGCTTTCCCTGAAGGTTGATGACTTGAGGATATAGGATCATAATGGAATTTAGCGTCTCGTCGACGTCTCTGGTTTCTGCGATGAGGGCGCTCAAGCACTCTACAGACGCATCAAAGGCCTGAGGGTCATCCAGGGCCAAACCATCGATAACAATCTTGAGTAGAGGCGAGTTGATGATGGCATCGAGCGGGATTTCCCGTATCCACGAAGTCACACAGTTTAGTAATTGGGGATTCTGAGCGGCTGCAGCTACGGAGGATCAGCAGAAGCGGGCTTCAAAAGGGGGCCTGGACGTACATGAAGAAGTGCCATATCGGATGAGGAGATCCAGGGCTTGCTGGGCGTTGTCGTCGATCAACTCGGTCGTCCTCTGAGTCAATTCGTGTTCCTGACCACCAAACATTAGACTACAACTCTGCTAGTATACGTCGACGCTGCGGGGAATTGCCGTGGCTTCATCATGGGGCGCGGCTCGTTCGGACGTACTGTGAGTGCGATTTTTCGTCCATGCGTGACTTCCTCGGGGAGGACGCGAAGGAAGTCCAATACACATGGTAGGGTTGTTGGGTCTGAGCCGAGGGTATTGACGACATCTTTGAGCACATCTTTCCACTCGACCATCTGGATGGCCAAATTCGCCAGACACACGCACAACTGCAAACGTATCACCTTGTGGCCAGCGTGGAAAGTTGCCAGATTCCGCATAATCGAGGCTCGGAGCTCTGGAAGGTGTGCACGGGGTACTTGGTGGAGGTCGTATACGATCTGGCCCTGTTAGAAAAGAAGCACGACGTACTAGAGTGGCAGGCCACGCACCTTTCCCTTGAGCGTGGTGGCAGCAAACAGCTTGGCGGCTGCGTCTGCTGAGTTTGACTCGAGTATGGCCAGAGTGGTTGTCCATGCCTCTTCCTATAGCAATGTCAGCCCACCATGGCCTTGCAGGCGTAGTCATCCCCGCTCTACACATACCGACTTCTGGAACTGCTCCAGGTACAGATGTGCCTGCTCTTTTTGCGCGCGGTCCGCCACCGTGCTCATAGTTTTGTGCGCCTCAAGCACAGGCTCGAACAGTTGCTGTCCGTTGGCGGCCATGGTGAGCGTCGTTGGGGAGGGGGACTAGTGGGGGAGCGGATGCGGAATACTGCTTAGAGAAGCGGCGGGGAGGGGTGTTATAGTGCGCGCATTCACTGAACTATTGGTAGGCTTTCCCGGAAAGAGCAAGTCCAGGCAGAGGGGGCGGCGGCGGAAGCGGCGATGGCGTGGCAAGGACGGTTGTTTGGAGGGGAATAAGTTTGTTCGGGGAAGTTGCGTTTGGTTTGGGCGCATAGGCAGAGAGTAGCACCAAGCAACATGCCCGCTAGCGCCAAGGCCCGGTGACGGCCCAGAAAGCTTCCTCCAGAGTAAGTTCCACCCTCACCCAGCGCCGCTACCCACATTGCGCCGCAACCTCGAGCTGTAGAATACACACACGCAAGCATAGCCGGAGACGCGTAATTAGAATACTAAAATGACTGGACGTGGTGGTCAGTATTCGACGCCGTCATGTCAACTCAGCGCCCTCTAGCTAACATGTCCCAGGCCGCGGTGGAGGTAAAGGTACGAACGGCAGCTGCAAGGCGCATGCGCACAACAAGTCGAGCTAAACACACGCAGTCCTCCTTCCTCCTATCAACTTCATCTTCAAACTGCTGCAATCACGAGCCACCATCTCAGTATGGCTGTACGAGAACCTGGGCATGCGCATCGAGGGAAAGCTTAGGGTACGACTGTCTGGTGTATTTGTTTTATCATTATTATTTTTACCAGCGGCAGCGACGGCGACGGCTACTGACAGCTACACAGGGCTTCGACGAGTTCATGAACCTCGTCATTGACGACGCCATCGAAGTAAAGCTCGCCAAGAAGGACGCGCCGGAAGAAAGGCGAAAGGTCGGCCAAATTCTCCTCAAGGGAGACAATATCTCTCTCATTCAGCAGCTGTAGAGGCTGGCTATCCCTGGCTTGGATCGGCACTCGGTCACCACCCTTGGTCGTCACGCATCGCACAGACAGGGCGGGGCGAGTCGGGCCAACTGCATTATAGTGGGAAGGAACGGAAGAGGGGGCGGGACAAGGTCATGTCTCGGCGGCGCGAAGAAGCCTACCGTCTCCAGTGACAATGGCATCGACACGGAAATCGGAAGGCGCCATGGGAAGCGGCTCGTCTGGCGGAAGGAACTGCTCGGTCAAGGCAAGACCAACTGTGACGTGGTCAGTCAGCCCTCCACATGCACATACACAATACCAGTAGTTCTTACCACGAAAAGGCATGCGCGACACTTGGTGACAGCGACTCAGGAAGTAATCATAATAGCCCTTGCCGTGTCCCAGCCGGCCAAAGTGGGCGTCAAACGCCATGCCCGGCATAACTATGAGGTCGAGGCCAGCGTGCACGGCTGCCATGTTTCCCTTGGTGATGCCAGTACTCCCAAAGCAGTTTGCACGTGATGCTATAGATTCTTGGCTGGGAGTGGGAATGCCCCATTTGTCTGGCTGTAGAGATTCAAAGTCGGCCATGGACTGTAGCTCTACCATGTCCATGATGGAGCTTGGATTGCCCTGTTGGGGCGAGTCCAAACTGTAGGTATAGGGAATGAAGACTTTTTTGCCCTGGTCGAGCGCATTGTGCACAATGGCCGTAGTAGACACCTCACCGCCAGGCATGGAAAGATAGACGCTTATTCTGCGCGCAGCTTGGTACTCGGGCATGGCCAGGAGAGCTGCCGTCGCATTGGATGCTGGGTATACATGGCATTGTTAGACGCGCAATTTGCAGCCGGGCAGCATGACATACACTGAGAAGCAGCAGCCGCATCGGGAAGTTGCTTTAGTGCATCTTTGATCTTGTTCCTTAATTCCCTCTTGACAGCTGCTAGCGACCCCGCCATGGTCCTGGTCCTTTGATTGCAAGCCTAACGGCGTTCCAGAAATAGCACCGTTGGGCCCGAGTCGAGATGCGGCCGTGTAGCAGACAAGGACAGAAGGGCGGAAGGACAGAAAGGAGCGACGTCTTGGTCAGTGAGCATAAGCCGCCGCCACGGTGAAGGAGAAGCGGCTGCACTGCAGGTACTTACGGCAACCATACATACGAGATGTTGCCGTCGCCCACGCTGCATCGGCGGCGGCCGGGGATCTGCGCATACTGTAGCCGCCTTCATCCCTGTCCCTGTTGACTTGCGTGACTTGGTCCAAGCCAAGGGAGGCGGCCATTGCACATTGGCACCTTCACCAAAGACGCTTCCTCCTCAACACCAGCCACCACCGCCCTACTGTAATCGCGCTTTTACGCCCATACGCTCGCTTTCCTCGACGGCCGACCGACCCGCACACACTCGTTACTCTCGCGCATCTCCACTCGCAGCCATGGTCTCACGGATAGCAGCCCTGCTCCTGTCAGGAGTCGCCGTCCTGCACGCCCACGCCCAGACGGTCGCCGTTCCCACCGAGCTCGTCGGCACATGGAACAGCAAGGCGAACTCGACCATGACCGGACCGGTACGTACCCGTGGTTCCCAGAAACTCCGCGCCCAACCTGGCTAATCGCGAACTGCAGGGCTTCTACGACCCCGTCAACGAAAAATTCACCGAGCCCAAGCACACCGGCATCAGTTACTCCTTCACCGCAGACGGCCATTACGAGGAGGCATACTACCGCGCCGTCGCGAACCGTACGTAGCTCCCCACCCTTAAGCCGAGCCACAACTAACAACCACCACAGCGCAAGACCCAAAGTGCCCAAAAGGCATAATCCAATGGCAACACGGCACCTTTGAGAAGCACGCAAACGGCTCCTTGGTTCTTTCCCCCATCAAGGTAGACGGCCGACAACTCTTCTCCGACCCTTGCCAGTACAAGAACGCCGTCTACACCCGCTACAATGCGAGCGAGCTATTCGACGTATGCTCTTCCCTCCTAACCCACAAAGTCCCACAACTGCTAACAGTCGTGCTAGAAATACGAATATGTCGCCTCAGACCAGTACCACAAGATCCCCCGCATTACACTCTACAAGTGGGACGGCGCCCCGATGATGCCGCTCTACCTTGCCATGACTCCGCCTACCATGCTACCCACTACCACGCTCAATCCGCTCGTCACTCAAACCGCCGCCCCCAAGACCAAACGAGCCGAGCTACCTATGAACCACGAGGTACTTTTCAAGAGGACCCCTGGTGCCGTAAAGGCAGATCAATGGTGGTGGTTCGGTGTCTTCATGACAGCAGGAGGCAGTGTGCTCTACTACTTCTTTTAGAGCGTCCATGGACCATGGCACGACTGTAGCATCATGGGATAAGAGTGACAAGACGCGTATAATGGGCGTAATGTGGGCGTTTGGGGAGGCATTTATCATGGTGAATTATGTCAAGTACCTTTTTTTTTGATTTGGATTCTCGCATCGCATATACACAGGACACTACCTTGATGGGCTGGGCAACATAGGCGAGACGGGCGTTTTCTTGTGCTCTATGCGGGCGACACGGCTGGATAGTTCAAGCCTCACGTTGTTTTTTTGCTTCTTTTGTTTGGGAAATTGCAACGGCTCTGTAGCGAGCGTGTAAAGACGCGAATAGCATAGTTTTCCCTTCTCCTTTGCCTCAAAACACTTGTAGGCAGCCATACCCTGTAACGCAACTTTTTCGAACCCCAAGTATTCACTTTAGCCATGCCTAGTTTTGGACAACGCCAGAACCATGACCCGCACCGCACTCAGTCCTGCAAAACAAAGAAGCCGATAGGGGTTCCGACAACCACCTTTTTCATCATCTCGTACATCCGGTATTTTGTTCCGGAGAAACAGATGAGAAGGAAACAACGGTACCCTAGTAAACAACGTACCACTTAACGCTTTTCCAGCAGCCGTCGCCAACGGCAACCACATTCTATATATGTGTATATGTATGTGTCTGTGTGTATGTATTTTGATTGCAACCGCCATAACAAGACATACTGTACGCATCTCTTTACCGCCTACTTCGTTTAGGGCCATAAAACCAACCTACATAAAAAAAAATACAAACATCTAATAACATCTGGTTCCCACCACAAGTGGCCCGAAAGTAGGAATGGTTGACAATAGTAATCCAAGAAAAAGGGTATCATATGTTGGACATGAATATGCGCTTTAGAAAATATTCGCTGGTGTCGCTGTATTGCAAAGAGAGAAAAATCTCGTTTTTTTTTCTGGAGTAAAAAGAGCGGTCTGGTGGCGTGTGCTTGCGTGTGCATAAATGCAACGTTTGTTTTGCAAAGATACCCTATTGGAAAACCTGCCTGTCGGTATCGTAGTTTCCCGTTGCTATTGCTTTTTATCAGTGTCGAAAAGGTAAGCGACAAAGGTAGCGATTTCGGTATATGCAAGCCTGGCAGATTTGCTGCGTCTGCAAGTCCCGACCCTTTTATTTGTTGTCATACTCTTGTTTCTGTCGGTTTCTTTCGGCAAAGATTCTGCCATGTCATGACTGTGGTGATGTGGTTCTGTCGTTGTATGGGAACCTCAAATAGTTGTGGGTGTCCGTGTACGCTCTTCGTTCCGAAGGTACGCCAGGTTCCTAATCCCCTCGCTCGTACTCTTCTCCGCCCTCCTCTAAGCGCGGCTCAGTACCTTTTCTGTCACTCTTTCTTTAAATCCCACCTTCCTCTTACAACCCAAACTTCTCCATGCCCATGCGAAGATCTTCTTCTGTACCCAACAAGTTCACAGCCCAAGTACCTGTCCAACCGCTCTTGACCACAAACCTCGTCTCTTGCTCATCTGCCTGCCTCTTTTGCACCCAATTCCTTTCCATCTTTGTACCATCATCTTCCCATCGATCAACATACTGTCCATTTTCGAAAGTTTTTCTGATCGGATTTGTCCTCCTTACATACGGCGGGGCTCTGCCCATCTCGGCCGCCTTTTCCCATGCCGTCTCACATCCCCTTGCAATAATACCTGCAGATGCCCATCCTGTTCTTTTGTCAATCTCTAGAAGTCGCGTAATCAGCCATTCGCGATGCTGTGAATTCTGGAATGTGACACCTGCAAAGAACAAGGGCATCGTGGATTCTGTTAGAACGGCGCCGAGAAAAGGGGAAAGATCTGGGGTGACGGGTGTTTGCATGCCGACGGCTATTCGACAGATGAGCATGCCATATGGTGCTGTAGCCGAAGCACACACTCCAGCGGCCATCGTCGCGGCAGCGGGCATGCCCGGGTGAGAGCGTAGAAGAATAATCTTCGAAAGATGAATCATCATCCATATAATAGATATGTCATAACTCCTATACAGTATTGGTGGGCCGAAGGGTGCTGATAGTCTTTGGCTCTGACCTCCAGGGGCTGGGGGTAATATGTCCTCTGGTAAAGGAGCGAAGCCGTCTGCCTGTTCTAGTAACTCTACAACTTTTGTATGCGCATCGACTATAGTTTGCCATTCCAAAACCGCGTGCTCATAGGCGGTGGGTAGATCAGCGTGTCCTGGATGAGGTGTGTTTGGCGTTGGTGGAGAGCGTTGGAAGTTAGGGTTTTCGTAGCTGGAATGGACAGATGCCAGTCCCGGTGATGGAGCCATTCCATAAAACTGTGGAATCGCGGATGGTGTTGGGCGGCCTTGAGACGATGAAACCATCGGAGGCTGCCCTGTCCCACGAGATCTTGGTGCTTCCCTCGAGTCGTGCGGTGGGCCTTGGGCATATGCTGGAGGCCCTGTGGTAGCTTTTTGCGTCTGTTGTTGATTTGGCGGACCATTAGGCGGCGGTGCCATGTTGCCGAAGCCAGGCATACCAGGACGAGGTCGCCATCCCCCATCTGCTTCTGCTTGTCGAAGCTTGCGCTCTCTATCTCTGACCGTAAAGTCCGCGATGCGAGCTAGAAGCAGCACTATATGATCGTGGGTTCCGTAGACGGAGTCAATCTGACCGAAAGGTGCTCGCGGCGGGCAATCAGACCACTTGCGGTAGGGGTTACTGCTACTCTTTAGCCTTGGATGTTAACAAGTATGACAACTATTCCTACATAAGACGATGACCGCTGACGATACTCTGGTACACATCATGTCTCGCATATGCCCAACATAAATCCTGGAGGGTATCGTAGCTTTGAAGATCCAGTTTCTCGGATATCTTGGGTCTAGTATCATGCCTTGCGCCGTTGTCTTCGAACACCATCCCAAAGTCATCGTAACTGACCTTTTTGCCTACAATAGTGCTCACAAGATGCTCATCTGGCATCACTACGCTCTCCTTGAGCTTTTGGTTGAATTGTTTCTGATCGATCAACATTTCTGGATTCTGATACGGGAATTGCCGCATCATGGCAGTTTGCGCTGCCCGCAGTCTTCTTGCTTCGCGTGTTAGTGACCGGAAATCCAGCTCATCAATAAGCCGCTGAGCACCGATAAGATGTGTACCCCACTTGACATGCTCCGCCGTCCAGACTTCGTAGCACGCTAGAAGTATGGACGTGGCTAACGTGAGTATTGAAAGACGTTTCTTTGGGTGTCCGAGAGAGCGTACGAGTCGTTTGAGAGAGTATGCGTAGTGTTTGTACGAGGGGGTTATAGAGGCGCCTTGTAGGCGTGCAATATGTAAACTAGCAAGTGCGAGCATAGCATGTAAGAGACCCTGATGGCTAAGTGCTTTGAGAGGTAATATGTGTGTCCACAGGCCTTGTTGAGCTGGAGGTGTTTCATCCTCAAAGATAAGAGTAGGGTTTCTGGAGTTTCGGTCGAAGATAGAGATGGTCGGTCCTGTCTGTTGAGACAGTCAGCAAAGTGAATATATGGGTGGAAATGAAAGTTGATCGCTGGGCAGGGATTCAGATATCCAGATCCGATCCTAGGCCGACTGCATTGCTCAAACTACAATGAGCGAGTACCGTCATGCTTGACATGAAGCAGCGGTGGCTGGTCTTTGACTTACCACATGAATGTAGTGAGCAAATACTCTTGCGGTCTTCGGATTACGCAAAGGGTTCGCCGCATACTCCGGTTTATAATGCGTCAAAAGCCCATCGTACAAGAAGGCATCATACCGTCTGATGCCCAACTCATTGAAATTCTCCAAATGTATGCGACGAATGTTGTTGAACTCCTTGCTGGCCAGCATTGCATGCTCGTCCTCTCCAGGTTCAGCATCGAACATGTCTTCGTCAGACTGTACATCCCAGTAGTCGTTGTCTTCGTATTCGACTGCTGCTTCGTCAAGCACCTGTGTAGGACTGACATGGTCTTCGCCGCCGAACCCGCTGAGATTCAAATATGGCTGGTATTTTTGCGACTGGAAGGTGGGCCTGGCTGGATCTGTACACGTCAAGAGATTAGCTGTCTTTTCTTCATCGCCTGGGCCAATCGGCTCGACAGTCGTTGAGTGGACTAGAGGCTGAATCTCTCCGAGAATTCCAAGACATGCACAATATGTACGGAGATAGGATGGGCATGTGCTTGGACACGAAGAAAAGATAATAATAGTCATTGGGGTATACGAGGTATATAACTAAACACGAGACATACCGAGGACAGGCTGTGGCATATACTTTACATCCGGACTGATATCATGTATGGGCATCTGAGCAGAAGAATAACTTGAATGACTGTAGTCAGCATGAGGAGCGCTATAGTTTGCAGCTTGGCTGATATTTCCTGAGCCTGAGCTGTGTAGTGGCGATTGCATTGGGACTTGTGAGTGAGTGTTGTATCGCTGCACCCCTGGCCTTGTTTCCGTATATTGAGGGTACTCATTGCTCGGAGGCGATGCACTGGGTTGACGGCGGTAAGAGCTTTCGCCTTCATGAAGGCTATCCGACCGATATGGGGGTTGGTAAATGGGCTGCCTGGGTATGGGATGAGAGCCCGGGGGTTTCAGATCAGATGTGCTGGTGTAGGGAACAGGGATTGTGGGATACGACGAGGCCGGCGTATACTGAGAGGGCGTTTGATAGGTGCTGCTTTGGCTGAACTGTGCTGGAGGACTCGTATGCGCAACCGGGTGCTGTGGAAAGTACGAAGCTGGCGACATATGATTGTGGGTCTGATGATGGGGTGAAGCAAGTGGCTGATGGTGAGGAGGTGATTGAAGTGCTTGCTGATAAGATTGCTCGTTTGCATAGCTGGGATTTCCCTCGATGAAGGTTCGGTGTGCTCTTGAGGAGCCTGCTCCAGCGTTGGATTCGATTGGGGAAAAATTGAAGTCGCCAAGTGGTCGCGGCTGAATAGAGGCGAGCATGTTCTCTTGCATGGGCGCACTCGATTCAGGACCTCGATATGGTTGGTTGCGTGTCCCAGGTAGCATCGAAGTGTGATACTGTATCGTGCTGACGACGCCTGGATGGTTTGGCCAGTCTCCGATAGGAGGCTTGAAGATGACTCGCTGGTTGTAGCCCTCACACTGGCGTTTGGACTTGATGCAGTTTGCGCAGGTAGGTCTTTCTTCGCCACACTTTATGCGACGTTTGCGGCAGGTGAGACATCCAGTCTTGGTCCTCTTCCTCATCTTTGAATTGTTCACGGACCCCGAAAGTGCTGTTGGTGAAGTGTCGCCGGGGCCGGCTGATGAGGCTGGCTGTATTTCGGCCATGTCCTCACTTTAGAGGGAATAGGTGGGAGAAGAGCCAGAGAAACTGGTAGGGCACTTAGTCGGATGGTGGCAGGGACAGGAGGATGGCTGAATCATACCTGAATATGCTGAATGTTTGACCTTGAAGAGGAGGGAAGAACAGGATCGGCTGAGGGATAGATGGTGGTCGGCTGGGTAGTGGGTACAGTGGAGCCAAGGGTGATTGACGTCGCAGACGTGCCGATCTGTTATGAGAG
The DNA here is from genome assembly GCA_000465215.2 of Pyrenophora seminiperda CCB06. NCBI lineage: Eukaryota > Fungi > Ascomycota > Dothideomycetes > Pleosporales > Pleosporaceae > Pyrenophora > Pyrenophora seminiperda. The sequence goes on from KE747840.1 coordinate 52,671, forward strand.
AGTTTTGCGGGGCGACAGCGATTAGGTAGGCAGGGGCGACGCGTAACGGGTATGATGGCGGCACTAGAGTACTTGTATGTATTCAAAAAGTCAAGTTCCTCGGATGGGATATTAAAGAGCATGCACAGGGAAGTTGATCTCTCAAGCCCGCGGGAACCATGTGGAGTCAGGGCTTGAATGTTAGTTATAACGAAGGTGAGAGCACGCACCAAGTGTCAAAGGCCGCTGGGGGATGGCTAAAGAAGGGCAAGGCTGAGGGGAAGGACAATGATAGCGCACCCACAATGCCTACATCAGGCGTCAAGAGACCAGAGGGAGTATGGGTGGTCTAGATTACACATGAAGCTATACTGGACTGGGACAGACCGGGCACAGGTGGTTCGATTCAGGGTGGACCACTGGCGTCTGGTGCAAAAGGAGCGGGTGCGAACTTGGAAAGGGTTAGAGGAGCAGGGCAGAAAAGGCATGTTGCGATTCGGCAATGGTAGTGCGAAGTGTGGTCAAAAGTGCGTGCCAATGGACCGGGGGTGGAGGGGGGTGGATGGAAGGGGGCGGGAGAAGAGAAAGGCTTACGCTGGGACTGTGGAGAGGGCCGACCGGGCACAGGAGCAGAGGTGGGAATTGGGGGCTGTGGAGGAAAGCACGGATGAAATGGCGGGCAGGGTTGTAATTTCAGAGGGTAAGGATGAGGATATGATGGTATCCCAAAAAGAGCGCTCACAGGCAGGCAAGCAGCCCAATGCAGAGACACGAGGCAGGTGGCGACAGAGGCTGTTTGGTTGCGAGCGTTGGGGTGACGGACGGCGGACTGCAGTGGATGAGGCTAACTGAGGAAAAGGACGCTTGGACGGCGACCAGGAGCAGCAGCAGCAGCGTGCAGGCATGCAGGTGCTTTGCCGAGGATCCTCCAGCCTCCAGCCTCCAGACGTCCAGGGCTCAGGCAGCTGCAGCAGCCAGGCTCTGCAGACTGCGGTACTGCGGTAGGTAGTGTATGTACTGCCGTGCTGCACTCCAATTGTTCGGGATTCCACTCCAGTTCCACTCCCAGTGTGCCAGTCTTCTGCGCTGTGCTGCGTGCTGCGACCACTCTGCCGCAACCCTACTTGATTGACGACGGTGGCGGCGGCTGCGGGCCAGGTGTACATACATAGCTGCATGCCTGGGCTACTGTCAGCGAATGCTGGTGCCAAGGGTGAAACGTAGGACTCGGACGCTGGCTGCTGGCTGGCTGCCTGTCTCCACGACGGCGAACCTTGTTTCTGGCGGTTGCACAGCGCGCTGAAGACGCTGTAGCTGGCTGCAGACTACAGACTGCAGGCTATCTGCATTCTGCTGTAAGAGTACACCTACAGTACAGGAGACTGACTGACTGACCGGCTCGGCTACCGTGTCCCCAGACCCGATACCGGTAACCGACATGTTACTATTCCGTATGTACAACACCTCACGACTCTGCTCTGCACAGTCGCCGCGGCCGCAATGGCCGCAATGGCCGTAGCTGACATGCCGACTTGCCGACTTGCTCCTGCTCGTCCACTCCAGCTCTGTGCCCTGAAATGCTTGGCGCCGTCACCCAAAAGAGCCTCGCCCAAAGCGGCAAGGCCCTGATCGACTGGCGGCGTCGCCATGGCCATGCCCGCCGTGCCCACCAACCCATCCGTCGTCACCTATCCCGTCAACCCATGCCGCCCACAGCCCGCCTACCTGGTTGCTTCGTTTTTTGCTGTCGCGCCCATTGCACATTGCCCATTGCCCATTGCCCATTCGTTGCACTTGCTTCAGCACCGTCGCCGTGTGTCGTCGCCGCCGGCATGTCTCTGGCATCTGCCGCCAGGCCAAACCCACCCCGAGCGCTGGTGGCTGACCCAGCGCAAGCTGAGCGCTGGTCGAGTCAAGCTGGGCCTCCAACCTCCACATCACGGGCCCCTGCTAGCTATGTGGACCCCGTGGTCCTACCCGTGCAGCTGCCCATGATATGATTTTCGCCAGGAATCGCTCGGACCCGGCAACTAGGCACCCACGGCACCCTCAGCCCAGAGCCTCTGATTCTGATTGCGACATGTTTAGACACATTAATCGCCTAGGTGTACAACGACTCGCTGCTCCTTTGACCCCGCCGAGCTGCCCTCTTCCGGAACCTTTGCCGGCCTTTCGACCAACAATGGCCTCCAAGCAGCATCTCGATCGATCATCATCATCTACCATGTCGTCTTTTGTGGGCATCGGGATACCGCTCTAACCAACATTGGCCGGCGAACGACGCTTCATGTGCTAATTGCGGTTTCGACAAGACTTGCTCTCTTTCAACAGCCTCATTCAGAACGCTAATGCAGTGTCCTGTACGAGTACATATGCTTACCCACAAAGTCGTTAGCCCAGCACCTTCACACACACACACACACACGCTAGCCCGACATTGGTCAAATCACCATTGAGTCTGCTTGCTTTTTCCAAAGTCAATTGCAGAGGGGCCATGTGCTGGTTGTTGCACGTCGTTCACTTGCAAGGCCGAATGCCTGCTCGGCAGAACCACGGCACCCTTCTAGCCTTCTGCATCACTCTACATTACTGCATGTGCTGCAGCATGGATAGCAGATGGTACCAGAAGCCAATACTAACGTATCCAAACTTGTATACGGATTAGGTACCAATACCATGTAGGTAGACAGGGGCTGTGAGCGCCTCAATCAAGACAAGGTTGCGCACCCGACCGATTCTGCACCTGACGCTGGCTGGAAAAAGCAACCCTCCCTCCCGAGTCATCGGTAGCTCCCGGCCTCCAGCATAGACACTACCTACATAGGTAGAGTGCTAAAGCTTCGGCCAGTACCGTACAGAGCTTCTGCAACCTTGTCCCAATGCTACAGTACATCACACGCGCCAGGGCATTACAAAGCGAATGCGATACTGTCATCACGCGCATCATGCAATTACGATACAGGGGCTGACTAGCCTTGCCCTGGCTTCTACAACACTCGGCCCTCTGACTGAAATTCGACTACCGAACTGGAAACTCTTCTGAATCGGCTCTTCTTGGCGGATTGGACCCTGCATCTAGGTACACCGTGAATTCTCAGATGCGCCTACACCCAATCTACTCCCAATGCTCCCCTTCAACTGCTTACCACACCCAATAACACTTCTGTCAGGTATTGCGAGTCACACGTGATGGTGGTGAAAACCCTGATGCCGCCAAGCTGGCTAGGCGTGCAACTCGCGACTCCTCATTCGCGTGGTCGTATATGCTATAGGACTGTACTTTGTAGCCACCATTGTATGTAGTGCAAACATGCCGCATGACCACACCATTGGAATAAACTGTCCATTGGGGCCTTATACCTCGGTCAGGATCCCGTTGCTGTTTCTGGGGTCAAGTCCGAGAGAATGCTACGCAAAGCCTCCATCTCACTTCCATGCCTTCGCTACCTGATAGAAGTGTTCCACGGCTCATCTATTTATGGCTACACTTATTATTACACCCACCCGTTTCCCTGACTGCCACGTTTTTGGCCCGCGTGAGCCATGCAACCTTGACTGCCCCGAGTCTTGCGCAGGTACAGCCGACAATGCTTATTGCAAATCTCCATTGTTCCACTTCCATAGTGGTGACTTTAGGAATACAAGACTACATCTGACGGCCTGTGAAGACTATCAGACGCTTACTTCAAAAAAGCCTTGCCTGGAATGACGTATTTGATCAAAGATTCATTAACTCGGCTCCATCACTTCGTCTTACATACACACATAATACACAGTTAGCCCGCTCAAAGACGTGCAGAGCCCAACACCATAACCTTTTCTAAACCCTCATCAGGGTATTTCCTCCAAATGAACGCCAACTATTGTACAGTGGGTACGGGACCCATGGAGTGGTGAGGAACGTCGCTAACATGGACCGTGTAGATGCAAGTAATGCCGAATATGGATGGGAAGTAACGTGCGCCGCGTCTGTCCTAGAATATATATCCGGATCATGATGATGATGAGGAGGAGGATGAGAGGCGTTTTGTTGTATAATGTGCAGTGGGCTATTTTAATCAACTGCTCTTTGGTCGGGCTCGAAGAAAACCTTTCGTGTTATCTAGGTCACGGTGAGCGCATGTTTTGCATGTGAAAAGTATTCAAACTTACAGCCCAGCCTCCTGCCACAGTAGCGCATATGCCCGAGCTGATGGCCATTTGTCTCGTTCCTCTTGTGCTCTTGAAGAGGGCCCCACTCAACGCACCTGCCACTATGCTGTTGCTCGTCTCGTGTTTCCCCCGGTAGTAGCCAATGGTGCTGTTTATTCCGTTGTACACCATGGCAATCACGCCCGCGCTGTTGCCCAGGAAAGGCCCTCTCCGCGTCACTGCATTGAGTACACCGTTGATTCGCAACCGTGGGGGCATGCTCGGCGGGTTCTTTTGCAGCCCCTCGGCCAGTCCCCATGCTCCGCCAATTGTCAGTGCAGACAGGTAGGATACTCCGGTGCCATAACATAAATCGTCTGACCAGCCGCGCGACGGGAGGGCGGATTGTGCGCCCGGTAGATCGGACAGGACTGAGTCTTCGAGTGATAGGTAGTCGAGCGTGCCTTGGTTGAGGCCGGCGAGTGGATGCAATTGCGAGGGATCGATAAGGAATTCAGAGGGGTTCTGGATGGCCGTGTTGGGGTCGAAGGGTGTAGGCTGGAAGGTGTCTTCTTTCACAAAGTCGGAATTTTGGGGTGATTGTGTGGCGGTATCCTTGGACTTGCGTCCTGTTAGAGAGTCCCAACTAACAAGAGTAAGTAAAGGCGAAATTGAGAGGGAAAGCACCGGGACAATTGACATACATGGCCATGTTGTGCGGGCGGAAAAGAATGACCAAAGCCGGCACCTAACGATCAGCCACAGTGCAGGACAAGGTAAAGAGCAGAAAAATAGAGCCAGAAGCAAAGGCGAGAGCACACGACTCGAGGTGGAGATGCGCAGGCAACGGCGGCGTGGGCTGTGGCGGCAACTGCCAACGGTGATGTCGCGAAAAGTTCTGGCGACCAAGCCGGGCAGTGACGAACGACTACCGCTAAGGTAAGGAAGCGCACAGACCTTTCGACAAGCTTCGCTGCTTCCAAGTTCCGAGCTCGGAAAGAAATGTTCGCAAGCAGCCCACCACTTCGGAAACGCCCAAACAACAACGTCACACGTCATTTGTCCCTCACCACCAACACCACGCCCGCCATGTCGCTCCCCGAGTTCAAGCAAAACTTTCTCAACGACTGCGTCTCTGCCGGCGCTCTCAAATTCGGTACCTTCACACTCAAGTCCAAGCGCATATCTCCCTACTTCTTTAACGCGGGACTCTTCCACCGGGCTGACCTGCTGCGCTCCATATCCTCGGCCTATGCACACACGCTCAAGACACACGGCGACGAAGACCCGTCGTTCCGATGGGACATTTTGTTCGGACCGGCCTACAAGGGCATCCCCCTAGCAGCCGCATCAGTCGACAAACTCGCTGATTTGGACCTCGCCAAGTACGGCCAGAAGAGCTACAGTTTTAATCGCAAAGAAGCAAAGGACCACGGCGAGGGTGGAAATATTGTCGGCGCAAGTCTGAAGGGAAAGAAGATTGTCATTGTCGATGATGTCATCACGGCGGGCACTGCCATCAGGGAAGCTATCGACATTATCAAGAGGGAAGGGGGGGAGCTGGTTGGCATCGTTATCGCTTTCGATAGACAGGAGAAGACGCCTACAGCCAACGATAATGATGGGAAGCCGGGACCAAGTGCCATTGGTGAGGTCAGGAAACAGTATGGTATTCCCGTCCTTGCAATCTTGACGTTGGATGATGTCGTTATGTACTTGAGAAGTCTAGGTGGAGAGGAAGATTTGAACAAGTTGGATGATTATCGAGCCAAGTACAAGGCGAGCGATTAAGTGCTTTGCACTATATCTCAACATGCACCTGTCTGCAATCTTCTCTGCACAATCTGTCTGCCGTTTCAAAATAATGATATACCATCAGGCCTGTACAAAGCGACGAGTCTGCGACTCTGTATTAATCATTGATAGCATCTACAGCATTGGAATGTGTGGTACCCCGGTGCATGAAACCCCTCAATGCAACATGTAGTTAAAAACGCTAATTGCTGTTACAAGAACGCTGCAACAAGTAAACAAGGTATCAAACAAAGAATAGAGAAGTGTCCCGAGCCCTAACAGCTTTGCCCTAGAAAATTCCCAAAAAACGCTATTAGACACCAAAGCAGTGCTGCAATACGGAAGTGCCTAATGGTCCTCTATACTCCAAGATCGCTGGCACAAACCTCCCTGGAACGATGCACGCTCATCATCATGCGGCCAGCTCTTGCGCTTCACTCTTCGGACCGTGATTATGCGCATACTTCGTACTACCGGCAAGTTCACTGGTTCCCCGGCCTTCCACCTCTGCAACAGCCGGACCATCATAATACGAGTGCTCCGTACCGATTTCTGTTGGACTATATGCAGGGGCAGGTCCATACCCTGCGTTGCCCAGCGGATGCCCATCTTTCTCCATCTTAGCATCCTTGGCGGACCTCCTCCGGCGCCACCAAAAGACTGCAAATCCAATGGCTGCGAGAGCCACCACGCCGCCAATAGCAGGGCCGGCAATCCAAGCTTTGCTTGGCGAAGGGTTATTGTTATTAGAATCACTGGGTGAAGAATCGGATGGAGTGTCAGCGTTGGAGTCGGCCACCACGACAGCGTAGGTCGAGGATGCTTGATTGGTGATGACGCTCGTGGTATTTTGCAGGTAGCAGTTCTTGTACCCGCCCTGGAGTGTAGAGTCAAACAGTATAGCTCGGCACGCCTTGCCATTCAAGGCACAGGCATCTATACAGGCAGTTACATTCTGCACATGCAAGCTCGTGATGTTTGTGCCGGGATTCAGTTGTCCACAGTGGATATCAAAGCGGGCTCCACTGACGTTACTGCCAGTATTTGGAGTATATGAGGGGCGTTTAGGGCACTGCGTGTCAACCTGATCAATCTGTGTTATTTCGGCCGAATGGAAGACACCAGTGTTCTTGACGGGGTCCCCGAATCCGGCATCGGTACCAGTTTTGGGCCAGCAGTTCGCGAAACCAATCTCAAGGCCGGGATTCCAGGATACAGAACGACAGAGAGGGTGTTGATCAACACATATCCCCATGCATTCTTCCAGCGTCGCGGCATGATAGAAACCGACGTATGGACTTTGCAAACATGGGTATCCATTGAAGCAATGATCGTCGCCCCCAATAACCTTTCCGCAGTGAGTGGTGTATTGCATTCCGTTGACGCCAGGTAGAGTATTGACCGACAAATCGGCGTTTGGACATGATGTGTCGTATCCCTTCATACCGCTCCTGTCGACTAGGGCAGAGTAGTGACCAGCTGCCGGCACAAGGCTTGCAGTAGAGACGTTGCTATTTCGTATCCAACACGCGCCGCCATCTTCTACCCATACGACGCCAAAGCAACCTTCGCCATTGCCCCAGTAGCGTGAGCAGTGCTCCATGCATTGTGGAAAATTATCCACAGGAAAGGATTGACCTAATCCGTTCGAGATTATCGCATCTACAATCTGTCAGCCGTGGGGCCTTTTGCGAAGGCTGGCGCAACTTGGCGCAACTCCATGCTCACCATTGAACGGGTTGTTCTGTTCACAGTACGAGGTAAAGTTGAGGCCATTTCTCGATGTGTAGGTAGCGGGACATTTGGTAAGATTGCTCTGGCGCACTTCGAGGTCGTGACTGAGTATGTGGTCTGGGAAGCCTGTTCTCGTCTTAGTATATTGCTCTCGTGCTCATACCTGACGTCCGATCCAACATACTCGTAGGTGTTGCAAGCGCAGCACTTGCCCATACAAGAGCTAGTAAGCTTCGTCTTGATAATCTTAACATCTTGCGGGTACTCTGTTCCGCGTAGCGCATCAAATAGCCACGATGTCGAAATGTCGATTGTAGGCCGTACAACGGTCGAAACCTCAAATATGTAACTCGGGCACAGTACCAACGGAGGAAGGCAAGCTCAAGCTCAAGCGAAGCGGAAACCGAAGTCTTGGGTAGGACTCCAGTGCAAGCGCGGGCCATGAGGCCCCCAAACCAGTGCCACACTCTACTAGGGGATTGTCCAAAAACACTGCCCGAAGTGTACATCGCATAGTGGAGTTATGGCCCCAACGTGCGACTCAAGGCTGGTGGCTCCATACACGCCATGAAGCCATACGCCTCGTGATTGGTTGGTGTAGATGAGTACGCCCGATCAGGTTAGCCCGAGGCTTCCAGGGGCGGGCTGAGCAGGAAGGTCAATGGAGGCGGTTCGATTGACGAGCACTTGAACTGCTTACTTGGACATGTCGATGTTCTTCCGAAATCTCCAGTTATGACAAATCGCAGATTCCCGAATCTGGAATTATATGTTATCATTCATACACGTGCTTCTCCAGTTTGCCGCTCCTCATCAGAAGCAGGTTGCGCCGATTCTTTGCGAAACTCGATGTGGCTCGCTGCATCATGCCAGATGAGGGTCTAAAAGCTTGGTGTGCACAGACACCATTCACGGCGCCTACGCAGTATTACTATTTCTGCAACTCCAATTTCAGGCACCAAGGGACAGCATCGTGTACACCAACGGCTCCTGAGATATGTAGCAGTGCTATCGCTACATGCTAGTATTACTGTGCTATCATGTTAGTTTCCAGCCAGGGTAAACAGAGCCAATCGTGCCACAAGCACAAGCGAGATCTACTGTAAGCCACTCCACTCGTTCAGCCTCGAAGGTCATGTGACAACAATCAAGAGTCAAGATATCCAATAGATTGCAGGACTAATACGCGCATTCGAAGCAATGGATTTTTTTTCCGGAGCTTGTTACCACAGAAGACAATGCGATGGAAAGAAGTGTTGCATTACCACGCTGGTGTCGTAGACAGCGAGTAGGTATCTGATGTATCCTGAACGCCAACCATGATTTTTCCGAGCTACAAAGCAGTACAGCGAGAACACTAATCACATCAAATCTGCTTATCTGTGGCTGGTCTTTCCAATACCACGCTTTCCAGCAGTCTAAGTTCATGTTAGCAAATGTGCTTTTTAATGGGCCCGAGATGAGATGACTTACCAAATGCTTGATCAAAGAGCCAGTCTGGTGCCTATCGGCCTCACCCTGTCTGGCCATTCTGTTCATCTTCTTCTGCGACAATTTGGCCAACTTCTCCGCCTTCGAAGCGGCAACCTCGTTTGTGACACCGTCAGTCCTCCTGTTGGTGCTCTGGCTGCGGCCTCGGCTCTTCGCGCGTTCAAGCGCAGACTTGGGTGTATCGATATCCATAGCATCGGCACCAGGGCCCTCTGATCTTCCACGGGCCAAACTTCGTCCTCGCGCTTCTGCTTGGGCCGCCGCACGCTCGACGACCTTTGATGTGTCGTATCCAAGGCTCTCAAGATGCGATTCCATCTGCGACATCTGTTTCGCCTTCTTAGTTCTGGGAATGACAGCCCTATTCTTAAGGCTCTTGCGCATCTTGGCTTCATTCCGGATAAGCTGTCTCTTTTCACGAATGAGCTCTGCTTTGTACCTGATATCTGCCTCTTCAGCATCTTCGAGATCGTCGTCTGATTCGTAGAAACCTTCACCCTCAAGCTTCTCCTCTTCGGCCTCGAGTGCCGCAAGCTTCTCCTCGATATCAGGGTCAATAAAGTCGTATACATTCTGGCCCTTGAAGACTTCAGGAATACGATCGTGCTTCCACTCATCACTCGCGAGGAGGTAATTTTTGCGCAGATCGATGTTGTATACACCAGCTCCGCCGTTCTCTTCTTCGTGATCGCGTTCAAGCATAGGTCGGTCGGGATCGTCCTTGTTGTACTTTTTCTTGTTCAGGACGGCTTCAGGTATCGAAGTTTCACGAGTTACGCCACCTAATGGCTGAGCAACGTGAATTCGACGAAGCAGTTCGCCCAAACGGCCAGAAGGCTCGCCGGCGCTGTTCGTACCAGCCTTCAGCTTCTCAGCATTGCGCGCTGCGATCAAGCGATCGCATACTGAGTTGCGTACGGCCATGACACCCTCTAGAGTATTGCAGGAAAGCTCCAGCATTTCTACTTCGCCAGACTTGAGCATGGCCTGAAGCTGCTCTTGGGTCTCGGCATCGAGCTGGTCTGGGCGCATAAGATCGATCTTGTTGACTACAATGGAGATCAACTTGTTCGCGAATAGAGGCTTGATGTTGTTGAAGAGGGCGATTTGCGAGGCGACAGAGTAGCCGCATTGCTCGCTGAGGTCCATGAAGTAAAGGATGTGAGCGCGAAGATGGGCAATAGCACAGATGGACTGATGCTCGATGGTGTTCATGTCCTCGAGGGCATGGTCTAGAATACCTGGCGTGTCGACTGCCTGGAATCGGAGCATCTTGTAGTCAAAATGACCCACATACAAACTCTTCGTAGTGAATGCATACGGTTGAACCTCAACATCGGCCCTTGAGATGGATTTCAAAAAGGACGACTTGCCGACATTGGGAAAACCTGCGATGACAAGCGTGCGCGTGTTGGGGTCGATGGAGGGGAGACGACCCAGATGCTGCCTGACCTGCTCAAGGTAGACCAGAGGGTCTTTTAACCTCTTACAGATAGTGGCCATGCGACCCAGCGCTGCCCTCTTGAGCTGTTTACACTGGAAGAGAGATTGTCCATATTTGAGTAGGCGCACATAGTCTCGCGCGACTGTCTCAATGAGCGACTTTGCCGTCGACAGCTGACCCAGGGCGATGCGGAAATGATCCGCATCATATAGCGTGTTCAGAAGGTCGCGGTGGAACGGGTGGATATCTGCCAGACGGGGGAAGGCCTCGATGGTAGTGGAGAGGCGCTCGGTGAAGGTCTCGGAAGTGTACTTTACTTTTCGCGTGTAGAAAGCTCGGATTCTGCTAATCTTGAAACCTGCACGAATCTGTGTAGGCAATCTGTGGATTCAGTTAGCTTGCGTGTTCCATGATGGATAATATATGTGGGCGCAACGTGTAGGGCGAATTGCGCGGGTGTGAAGGAATTTTGCGTCCTACCTCCTCTGAGTCCTGGAAAGCACAATGTCCAGAAACTCCTGGCTCGTGGGCACGGCGGGAATATCCTTCCACTGGGTCTTCATTTTGGCGACTGTGGGCGGTTGTTGTAGCGGTCGTGTAGTTGGAGCAGCTGCGACGGGCTGGCAAAAAGTTCGAGCGCGCTATCGATACCACCAGCCAAAAAAAACCATTTTCCCCACTCAGCGCCAAGTCGTCTGTCGTCGCCTCATCGGCGCTAGCACCCGATTGGGTCTCCACTCAGGGATCCAGCACCCAGGCATCTTGCTGCCCACCAAACATCACGCTTTGGATTCCGCCGGTTGCATTGACACACAAATCATCGCCCGTATCCATGGGTGCCATCCGGCCTTACATTGGCTCCAAAGGCCCGTACCGCAAGGACCTGCTGCTTTGTCCAGCTGCGTTGTTTTACATACTCCGTACCTAGTACCCTACTGTATACCATCACAAACCTATAAAGACCATGGGGACTTCCAAGGCCGGCATCAGGCTTATTTGTACCTGAAATTACCTCGGGCTGGATCATTACGACCAACGGCAGTAGGACCGAATAGACCGGAAGCTCCCAGCTGAAGGGCAAGACGCCCTCAACAGCCCCTTGGACTGCTCCAAACAAACAACGCACCATGAGTCAACAAAGCACGTCGCAGTGCCAACAGCTCAGTTGCGAATGGCTTCAACTCACAAACTTCACTGCACTCAAGGTGCCGACACTCAATGCAAATGCGGACCTGTCAGGTGTCGGAGTGCGTATTCCGACCCATTCCGCCTGAGTCCAACTAATAGCTGGTACAGGTCATCTTGGGTTTCTCCATGTCGGCATACCTCACGCTATTGATGCTTCTACTCCACTACATCACCATCTTCGACATTCGGAGTAAAAGTAGCGACCGCGCAGGACCTGTCAACACAGTAGACTATGGCATCCTTACTTGGCTCCGCTCTCGCATCATGTCCTGGACCCCCAGCAGACGCTTTGACAAAGCCATGGAAAAGTCAGTGTTGATCCTGGGCGATTTGAATGTTGTTACAGGCATTGGTATCCTTCTTGCCGGTTACTCGCAACTCAAGTGTGGTATCTCTGCATATCATTGGCAGATCATGGTCTTCATCTCTTGGTTCGCTAGCTTCTCCTTCATATCTGCAATGACTTTTCTCCAAGGTTATCTCAGAGTCAACAACACCATGCGTCTTATACGAATGACCTTCATGGTCATCTTTGTAGGCTTGCTAATCATCGCCTTGCTTCCCACCGGGTCAAAAATGTGGCTTAACGGATACCCCGACGACACCGAGGGGTACTACCCTAGCATGAACGCCTACTGCTTTTTCCTTGAACTTCGTATGCCTGCCAAATTCCATAGAGGCGCCAATTTCTGGACCATGATCTTCTCTGTTCTTCTCATCTTCGGCTCCCACTTCCATTGCGGTATTCGCCTCTTCGACCCAACTGCTGGCTCCTCGCGCAAAATCCTTCGGACAATCCCTGGTACAAAATTCAAGCAACTCCTCTACTCCATGGAACGTAGAGGGGGAGCATCTTACACCCTTCACGCACTTGGCTGGAGAATAATCTATCTGCTTGCATACGCCATCTTCACCTTCGCACGCGCCACCTATGACATATGCGAATCTATGTTTGCAGAGATACTTTGGCTATCATTTGCAATGGCATGGGGCACCATCAAAGTTTAGTTAACGCGCGCCTCAGCAGCAGTAAATTTCGACGGCAACAACTATACCTCAAACTCGCTCTCCGAAGAGAACTACTGGTCATTCGGTCAGATCCTTCCGTTGGTATTATTTCTACTGCCTATACTCTCAATGGCACAGGCGTACCTTGAAGATGACACAAAAGGCGAGGAACACATGCGTGCTCTTGCTAGCCCCGAGATTACGACGCGGAATGTGGAAACAAAGCCCACGACTGCAAGGGCTTTCACGGATGAGAGCGATGCGGGTATCGTACATCCAGACACATGGAGTTCCTTCAACCTTGACGAGACAAAGCGTACCAAGCTTGTCAATCTCCCTAGCTATCCCTACGCCAACTTCTCTTCACACTCCTGGTACCGCGATCACCTTGCTCTCCTGCTGCTCCAGATCCTCATGGCAGCTACCACGGCGCTCTATTTTCTCACAACGTTGGGAGATGTCCTCGGCATCTCCTCTATCCTACGCAGTAGATTATTTGTCATCTGGGCCCTGGGGTTCATCCCACTGGCTTCTTTACTCCATTTGGCTATCTGGTATCTCGGTGCGTTGGTGGTTGGCACTTGGCCGGGGCCAGGTGCTAAGAACTGGTTAATGGGAGATGGGAAGAAGTGGAAGAAGAAGAGTAGGAAGAGCCTCTTAGGGCGAACGGTGTACTGGACCTGCAGGATAGGTCTTATAGTGGGTTTATTGTTGTTCACGTTCTTCCTGAGTATGGAAGTTGCAGGGCCGCAATCGTTGTGGCCGTAGCTTTAGCTTGAAAGGCTCATGTAAGATTGCGGTTGATGTTTTCCGAGCAAATCTTGTTTGTCATAAACTACTTAATCTATCCCAAATCTTCAGTCTAGGACTTGGAAATGGGCATCTACGGGGGGTTTCCCGTTGATGGTGAGAATATCTTGTGGACACGCGCTCATCACCACAACCACATCTCGGAGTGCTTCCAAGACGACATAGTCACCCGGCTTCGTCTTGGGCTCTTCGAAACTAACACCACGCTTCGCACCCTCGCCTTCTCGTGTTATGGGAATATTCATGAACAGATTAAAAGGGTCCGGAACTCTACCGCCTAGCCTGGCCTGCAGTAATTCCATTGCATCTTTCTCTTCCGCACCAAGAGATGTAGATGCAGACAGCGCATGTAGTGCATCCCAAAAGTTGTCCGTGCAGGACTCGTGGTACCCATCAACGCCCAATTCGCTATACCGCCATCTATCACACGCCGCAATCAGCGTGTCGTGTACCCCAGGACTCGTATCCTCGACCACCTTCACCATCGGCGCTCTCTTCTGGCTGACCATGACATCACCCACAGCGGGCGTAACTTTCAGCAGTGTCGCCCTACAGTGGCACATGGACATGTATTCGGGTGCACTTGCAGCGGCATTGGCAACAGCCGAATACTTGGAGGGTGAGTCGGAAGTCGCATTTGGATAGAGAGGCGCTTCAGCTGTTGAGGATGTAGTTTTGAGGGCGGTGGAGGGCAATGCAAGGGCCCATGTGTCGACTACTTGGTTGCCGTGCGTGTTGGTTATCTTTATTTTCTGGTTGGCCTTGACGAAGGTGGCTGCGCCACGGCGGGCGGGGACAGTTTGGACGGAAGACATGATGAGTGATGGAAAACAATGCTGAGGATTGGCTTTGAGAGGATGTACTGCATTGATAGCAGGAGTGGAGGGGTAGTGATACATATACGTATGCCTACCCCACTTGCTGTTGCATCAGGCGGGACGGGACGATAGGGCGATAGGGCGATAGGACGATAGAAGGCGATATCTGACTTGTGTCTGTCGAGCAAGACTGGGTTAAGATAAGTGACAATGTCATAGGAGTTAGCAATGCTAGATGCAGCGTATATGAAGCAACATGAAGCAACATCAGGACTGGCATATGATTCACAAGATAAATGATGTTAGTACGCGGAGCCATAACTATCTATCTCATGAATAAATGCTCCTTTCGAAACAAGCAAGACATCGCATTACAACAAAAGAGCTTGTTTAATGATCGGTCGTCGACTGGTCGTGATGAAGGTAAAGTGGGGCGTTCTGGGGTTTCGCCCGAGAGGTACCGCTGTCACGTGTCAAGGCCTAAGGGTGCGCCCTCCCAAACGGCCACCCTAGCATGATTCCCGAAAAGCGGCAAGGCCAAATATCCCCACCACCCCAGCTCGACTCGACTCCTTCACCGCCAGCCAGCACCATTCCTACCTAGTCGTCACCATGGCTGCCCTCGCGACCAAGACGCAGTCACAGAACATCTTCACCAAATTGAAATCAAAGCCCGCGAACAAGGTACGTATCAACTACCAGGCAAAGCCCAACCCAGCCCTAACCTATACAGATATGCTTCGACTGCGGCGCAAAGAACCCAACATGGAGTTCTGTCCCCTTCGGCATCTACCTGTGTCTCGACTGCTCATCCAACCACCGTAACATGGGTGTTCACATCTCGTTCGTGCGATCCACCAACCTCGACAGTACGTTTACCCCCTAAGACGCCGGACGTCATACACCATGGGGACACATGTTGATTTGAGACAGTTTGGCAATGGGACCAATTGCGCATCATGAAAGTTGGCGGCAATGAGAGCGCAACCAAGTACTTTCAGTCGCACGGGGGCTCTGCTGCGCTCGCGAGTAAAGACCACAAAGCCAAATACACTAGCAATGCCGCCACCAAGTACAAGGAAGAGTTGACTAGACGCTGCGCTGCCGACGCCAGAATGTGCGTTACTGCTTAGTAATGTCTACGCCCACAAGCTAACAGTAGGCCAGGTATCCAGATGAGGTTGTAATCACAGACGTCGTCGAAACTGGCAGCGACGGCACCAACACCCCCGCTGGCGACGAAGACGACTTCTTTTCATCGTGGGATAAGCCCACTATTAAGCGACCCTCGAACCCACCCTCGCGCACCGGAACTCCAAAAGCTGCATCACCTTTCCTCAAGCCTGCCAATCCTAACGGGACAGATCGCCCAAAGTCGCCGCTCGCGGGAAGCTCCGAACCAAGTACACCAACCACTAGTACGGCTGCAAAGCCAGCAGCAGCACGGAAGACTACTGGAGGCGCTGCACCAAAGAAGAACATCCTGGGTGCGAAGAAGAAGGGCCTCGGAGCAAAGAAGGTTGTCGCTGCAGATGGTGGCCTTGACTTCGAGGAAGCAGAACGGAAGGCTCGCGAGGAGGCGGAGCGCATCGAGAAGCTGGGATATGACCCAGACGCCGAAGCCGCTGAGGCCGCCGCAGTAGCAAAGTCTAAGGCATCCGAAGCATCTACCATTGTCTCCCCAACTCCCCTCTCTCCGCCAAGAGCCGGTTTCGGGTCGACGTCCAAGCCAGAGCGATCAGAACAGGATATGGAGAGATTAGGCATGGGCGTACAGCGCCTAGGATTTGGACAAGTAGGCGCTGCAAAGAAGGCTGCACCCCAGAAGAAGATGGGAGGCTTTGGAAGCGTAGGCAAGCCTGCTGTGGATGACAGCGAGAAGTATGCACGGGAGAAGTTTGGCACACAAAAGGGCATCTCAAGTGATGAGTTCTTCGGCCGAAACGCATTCGATCCTTCTGCGACTGCGCAGGCCAAGGAAAGGTTATCAGGTATGTGTAACTCGGGGAGCCTATCTTTATGCCGCACGTTTGCTAATGTTCATTCAGGTTTTGAAGGCGCAAGCGCCATTTCCTCCAACGCATATTTTGGCCGTCCTGAAGACGATGTACCCGACGAAGAGTACGGCGACCTCGAGACGGCCGCCAAAGATTTTGTCCGCAAATTCGGACTCACCGCCGGGGACGACCTGGAGAACCTGACCAATATGCTCGGCGAGGGCGCAACCAAATTGCAAGGCGCGGTCCGGAACTACCTCAACTCATAGGGAGATGGTCAAGAGAAATTTCCTCGCGATAGGGCAGAATGATTGAAGTGAGATAGATTATAGAGGGGGTGGGTTCGGAAGGTAGGGGCTCGGGACAAGTGTTCTGACGCGTCAGGTGCATTTCAGGAGCATGGAAGAGGGGAGGCACCGTGAGCAGTTGGCGTTGGGAGTGTATTTTATTGTAGCTGCTTTGCACTGAGGCTTATTAAGTTAGTAGCCACAGTAATTGAAGCCTTTGCAAGTGCACGTTCAACTTGCTCTCTCGCGCACAAGATACAGCAGGAAGCAGTGGACCAGACTTGTTGGAAGAAGGGCAAACAACGAAACACGGTCATGCGAAATGAAATCAGGGCTTGAGAGATTAACACTATATATACAAACGGCTTTTCCGAAGAAATTGCATCCAAATCCCAACTACAATTTACTCGCCCCACCCATCAACTCAGCTCCTGCACCCGAAATGGCAAGCTTACCCGTCTCCTTGACCTTTGTCTGGAACATGACAGTGTTGCCTACCTTCCACATCTCGGTGATGAGCGTCTGGCCAGGCAGCACGACACCCGCGAAGCGAACCTTGATGTTCTTGAACGGACCATATGTCTGCAGTATGTGCTTGCCCGAGATACCGAAGCTGCAAAGGCCGTGGAGGATAGGAGTAGGGAAGCCACCGGCCTTGCTGAACTGCGGGTCAACATGTAGGGGGTTACGGTCGCCGGTGAGTCGGTAGAGAGCAGCTTGTTCCTCGGTTGTGCGCTCCTCGACAACGGAGTCGGGGGCGCGCTGAGGGGGCTTGTGAATCTTTGTAGCCGCTCCGCGGTCGCCGCCCTTCTTCTGTCCGCCAAAGTTGCCTGAGCCACGGATGAAGACTGTGCTCTCGTTGTAGAAGATTTCTTCGCCCGTGTTGGCGTCCTTGGTTACGCTGCCGTATACGACTAGGCCGGCAGCGCCCTTGTCCACAACCTCAACTAGCTTGGGTATGGCGATGAGCTTGGCTTCTGTGGGGATGGGGAATTTGCGGATCTCGAGGTACTGCTCTCCGTGCAGAAGCATGCGGAAGTCGAAGTTGGGGACTATGTCGTCAAAGGAGAAGGGGGGTTCAGCGTTGAAAGGAGGGATGACACCAAAGGTGGGAACGACCTGGAAGTTGGGGTCGCCTTCGTAGACAAGGGGAAGGTCGGTGCGCTTGGCGCCAATTCCGAGGTCTGTGGAGTTTGTTAGTCAGATGATAAAGGTCGGAGTGTGAACAAGACTTACTGTAGAGGATTACATCCCTCTCAGTGTAATCAAAGGGAGTACCCTCCGACTTGGCAGCGAGAGCCTTCTTTTGAGCTGCAAGGACCTCTTCATTACTTTTGTTGGCCTTCTTCTCTTGCTTACCCTTGCTCGTGTTCTGCATGTTGGCCATGATGGACTTGAGACCATCAGCGTTGTCAGCTGGGTTGTCGGCACGGCCATCGTCGAAGTTGATGATGCGTTGCCACTGGGCGAGGACAGCCTCGGGAGTAAGCTTGACGTCTACTGGGAAGCCGTGGCCACCACTGCGCTGCCACCTGGTTGCCGCAAACCAGCCAGAGCCCATCTCGTACAAGCCGCCGGTTGGCCGGGGAGCCTTGTCAGAGACGAGGAGGATGACAAGAGGGGCGTTGTAGTCGGGCTTCAGGGCCTGGACAACCTCCTCGGGCATAATGCTTCGTGTCATCTGAGTGCCAGCGTTTGGCGCAACAGTATTGACGAAAATGTTATTCTTTTTGCCCTCAAGAGCGAGAGATTTTGAGAAGCCGAGGATGGCGCACTTGGCAGAGGAGTAGTTGGCTTGGCCAAAGTTACCGTAGATGCCGCTGGTTGAGGTGGTGTTGAGGATGCGGCCATACTTCTGCTTGAGCATGTACGGCCAGGCAGCCTTGGTGCAAGAGTAGGTGCCGAAAAGATGGACCTTGTGGATGATGTCCCACTGTTCATCAGTCATGTTGGCGAATGCCTTGTCGCGGAGGATACCGGCGTTGTTGATGAGGATGTCGATACGGCCGTAGGTGTCAATGGCCGTCTTGATGACCGACTCGCCATCCTGTACATCGCCCTTGTTGCCAACAGCCTCGCCACCAAGTTTCTGAATCTCCTGAACGGTGTTGTCAGGGTTGAGCAGATCGTTCACGACAACCTTTGCGCCGCGCTTGGCCAATTGCAAGCAGTAAATGCGGCCGAGACCAGCGCCTCCACCAGTTACGAGCGCGACCTTGCCCTTGAAGTCGAGCGGCTCACCCTTGGGGTTGGATGGCAGCTGGTGCGACTTCTCAAGCAGCTCGAGTGCGTTGGCGGGACCATCTGGGTGGTCAGGCTTGGAGAAGTCGACGACATCCTTCCACTTGGCGGCGACAGCCTCGGGTGTGAGGGTGTCATCTGCCTTGAGCAAGGCGCCAGTTGCGCGCTCCCATCGCAGCTTGGCTACATGTCCTGCGCCAGCCTCGAATATTGAGCCAGTCTCGGTGGATGAGTTGTGTGTAAGGACGGCGACAATGGGCACAATCCACTCGGGCTTCATCTTCTCGAGCACATGGGGAGGCATGACGGTCTCGGTCATTCGGCTCGCAGCAATGGGTGCGATGACGTTGCAGAGGATGTTGTACTTAAGACCCTCCTTTGCGAGCGTCTCGGTGAAGCCAACCAGGGCAAGTTTGGCAGCTGTGCATGTTAGTTAGCCCCTACTCGCATTACCCGGCCGACTTTGTGCTTACCAGAGTAGTTGGTCTGTCCAAAAGACCCGAACAGGCCTGCAGCCGAGGCCGTGCTGATTACACGACCATACTTTTGTTTCCGGAAGTAGGGCCAGGCTGCGCGTGCACATTTGTATGCTCCCAAGACATGGACTTTGTAGATGAGCTCCCAGTCAGCCTGCTTCATGTTCTTGAAGCTGACATCGCGGAGGATGCCGGCATTGTTGATGAGAACATCGATGCGGCCGAAGGCGTCAATGGCTGTCTTGATAATCGCCTCTCCGTTCTCTACAGAGTCGTAGTTGGCGACCGCCTTACCGCCTGCGGAGCGGATCGTCTCGACAACCTTGTCTGCCGCCTACGAACCAGGTCAGCCTTCGCAAGTGGGCGAGTTGGAAGAAGCACACATACCGCTGAGCCAGCACCCTCGCCCTTGAAGCTGCCGCCAAGGTCGTTGACGACAACGTTTGCGCCGCGGCTGCCAAAGAAGACAGCGTATTCGCGGCCAAGCCCACCGCCAGCCCCCGTTACTACAACCGTCTGGCCGTCATATCGCAACTCCTGTCCAGCCATCATGTGTGGTTAGGCTTCCCGAAGATGATGACGCTTCTTTGGTGGCAGAAGATGGCTGCGTCTGTGTAGTGAGTGGTACAAACAGGAATAGCACAGTAGTAAAGGCCAAACTGGGGTATCAGTGAAGATGCCAAAGCCTTCAAAAGGTATACAGAAAGTGTGAGATGAGAGAATAGGTGGCTTGGAGACGTGATGATTGAGGATATGTTCTTGTCCCGGCCATGTCTCGTGAAGCAGCCGAGCTGTTCAGGCGGCGCGTTACCTCGGTCCCGACGGCAGTTGGTCATGTGTGGGGAGCTGCGAACCGTGCGTTGCTCGTGCTTTCACATGCCTCTCACCCTCTCAGTCTTACTGTGTATCCTGTACAAAGTATATCACATACCGGCCCTACTACTCACCTTTGCGACCGGAGCATTGGAATATGTATTCCGTACTTCACGTCCGAACCTGGATGAGATCGTGATAGACGCCTTGGCAAACTGACGTGGGACTGTGACATGGGGGAGGAATTTTGAAGTTGTTCGTGCAGCATACCACCCAAGCCTAACCAAGTCTCTATTCCTTACTCGCATAACGTGATGCCCGGGCATCCTGAGTCTACTGTCTACCAACGTAGTGCCGAAAGCAGCACCGAGCAGCATCAGCATCATTCTCTCGTCCTGGAACTCTCAAAGCAGATATGCGACGCGCAGATGTGGGTATGAAATAATTGCGCATTCGCGTCAGTATCGTGTGCATAATAAGTCTCCTTGATGTACTGTACTGTAGCTACTTTGGCGAGCAGTGTAAGAATCTTCCGTCGCCGACATTTGTCCATTACCATGCACACATCTTGAAAGGTCGCTTCGTGCTGAAAAGCTTTTCCAGGTACCAACTTCAGCCATCGGCCTTTTGCTACCCAAATTGCAAGCGTAGTGACACACTTCATAGCTGTACGCTTACCCGATGGGATGAGACGCACATGTGTGGGGTCGATCTACGCCCGCCTACTGCATGCCTTCGCATGTGTTGTACTGCATTTTTTCAGAAGACCCAATAATGCCGTAGTTTTGTCATGCAAGAAATTATAGTCCGTCGCCTCATTCGTACAAGTTTAGACTAGACTAGACACATGAGTGAAGCTTCCTACCTGCAGAGCTCGGTGGGAGAGAAGCCGTGTTCTTTGGAGTGACATACGCAGCCGCCTAGACCGCTTCTGTCATAATACAGCAGTGAGCTGGATATGTTCGTGGGGTTACTACCATTGTAGTGCCCGCGTTACCACCATGTAGTCTGACTTTACGGAATATCAGAGAGAGCTTACCAGATGCCAGCTCGTGTGTGTTACGACTCGGGGAAATGACGTAGTAGTATTGCCTTGATGGGGCGTATCCCGGGGCCATGTCAGCGGTTTCATTGTCAAGGTGACTGTCAGCGGGGCTATCCGTCGCTTGATGCATGCACCACGTGCTTGTCAACAACAGAATTCCTACTTTAGCGCTAAGAACGTATGCCTTTCCAGTCAGAAGCTGTTGAAAGTGCACTGGTGCACACAAGTCACTCTTTCCAGAGTCGTGATCAAAGTCAAATTCCAGATGCGAATGCCGTCACATGTGGTGACAGCGGCGGCTTCTCCGAGCATCTAGACTAACGTCAATTACATGGCCCATATATTCACTAGCCCGCCAATGCGACTTGCCGGATAGGGCTGTCCTCCCCAGGCACTGCTATGTACCGCACTGCAATTATCGAATAGGTCCAATTCAACCCCTGTGGCCACACAGAACTTTTGACTACCAATTCTTAGTGAAAGCACATCTTTTTCTCATACTGCCCACTAACAACTCGCTACGTTCCACTTGGCAAGCATCGTTGTAGGGGTAGCCGAGCGGTGTAGCAACTGTCCACCGTCCGGTCTGGCCATTACTTACGCCGGTTCAGCGTAGGTCTTGTGAGCTGCGTATGTCACCAGAGCATGTCAATCACCCTGTTTGCTGACGACAGGCGACCTTATTGAATTGGGGTTGAGATATCGAGAGTATTGTAGGAATGATGCCCGGTGGGCACCATATATATGAGGTAGCTAGTCTGTATGCGGTAATGCGCACGCAGAGGATGCGCCTGCTCCATGCTACCAATGATCCTTCTACAAACCTTGCGGTGAATAAGAGATGACGCTTGAATCCCCAGGGGTCTAAGGTCTTCTGGCTGCAATGGCTGCAATACCCGCTCTCACTCTGGCGGCTACTTCGTAAGCATCATTTGGTGACGTTTCCTTTCGCCACGATATCGGATAATTTTGCGCTTTACCGAACCTGTCGCCAACTCACAGCGCTTTGCAGATCACGAAGCATATAGCGTCCTGCCACAGTATTACTGCTAACGTGAAGTTCGAGTTGACCTATGTCAGCTACGCTGTTGTATTCATTCCAGTCATTTTACATTGCTGGGCGTCGACTACGCTTTACCCTCACCTAATCGGGGCTCTTTTGATAGGGTGTCTTACCGAAAGACTGGCCGGCGATGAGCGAAGATACAGAAAGAGTCGATGTTCACGGCCGAGTGTTCCAGAGGATATCCTTAGAAGAAAAAATCTACTTCGCCCCTGTAGCCATCGATGACCGCGAGGAGAACAGACTGACAGCTCAACATGAGTTAGTGTGCGAAATGTTTGGCGATAGATTGTTCTCTCCTCGGATACCGGTAGCGGACCCTCGCGCGATACTGGAATGTGGATACGGTGGTGGAGACTGGGCTGTTCAATGCGCAGAGGAGTTCGAAGATTGCGAGGTGCGTGCTTGGACAAATCTTGTCTACGTCGGGTGGGAGTGTAGTAACCCCCAACGGCACCTTTGTGGCACGAGGACATACTGATAGCCTCAGGTCACTGCTATCGACATATTTCCCATGTGAGTAATGCCGATAGAAGGACCACTTGGAAAAACAGATACTGAACTGGCATCTCATGCCTAGGCCAGTTACAGACCAGCCCGACAACCTGGAACTAATCGGCCACAACCTCAACGACCCCCTCCGCGACCCCGAAGTTTTCAAGGCAAACCAATATGACCTCATCCACTCGCGATTCGTATTTCCAGGTATAAAGGTGGCAAGGTGGACGAGATATATAAGAGACATGAAGGTGCTACTGCGACCAGGAGGGTGGGTCCAGATGATGGAGTATATTCCCATCATTCAGTCTCACAATGGTCGTCTTACAGACCAATCTGCAGTACGACGATGGTGGCAGTCGTATCAGGCTGCAATGCCGAGGGCAGATCGAGATCCAAGGATAGGTCGACGGTTGAGCCAACTTCTGCTGGAGAATCGGTACCGAGATGTCGAGGTCGATGTAGAGCAGCTTCACGTAGGTGGTTGGTCTCCAGGTACGACATTCCTTGTGTTCCATCTCTTTATTTCTAACCTTGTTTTTGTTGAATTGTTTGCGGTAACCGGATTTTCTTTGGAGGGGTGGGGGGCAAAATCCTTCCACTGACAGCAATGAAGTGCTTCCTGGGCGATGCAGGCCTTTTCTATAGCAATACTAACAGTACGTCTATAGATCCAGTGAAGGCAAGTCTCGGTAGACAATCCGTTGAGGTATGTTAGAGAACCTGAGCCAGAGGGGGGAAAGTTGTACTGACTGCACACTTCCCGGTTCAGGTGATTGGCGATCTCCTCGAGGCGCTTGGTATTTGGCCGTTCACGGCGGAGCTCGGCTGGACGGCTGCGCAGTTCAATCTTCTTATGGAAGAAGTGCGTCAAGAACTCAGAAATAAAGACCTGAAACTGTACATCGAAATGTAAGTAACAGAATGAATTATCAAGAAGCGGAGATAACTGTCTATCAGATGTATTGCGCGAGGCCGTAAAAGCACTGGCTGATGCGGTATGCTTCTGCCTGTGTCATGAGAAGATACTGTAGTCCTGCGTCTAGTAGGCAAGAAAGAGAACTAGCTTCGTATCAGGGTGGTACCGAAAAGGGAAGGCTGCTGCAGGTGTGGTGCGTGTTTCTATACCTGTAAGACTCATGTTATCGCGATCATGTAGATAATGCACGCTTCAGCATACTATTTAGTTTCTGAGAGGACATACACATACTCTGAACCTGACTACAATGGTTGTGACCGGCGTATGGGAATTCTCCCAACTTCCATGCGCCCCTACAAGGCTATCTAGGATGACGCTTGTTCCACTCTTTCAAGAAGCAGAGGCTATTGGGCACCCACATCTTATGGCATAGAGATACTTGTGTGTTGCGCAAGCATTGGTCTGGCAGTGCTGAACTTTCAGACGCTGAAAGTCGAAGCCTATCTATCGATAGGTTTTCGGGGAGGATGAAGGCCTGCTTGCAGATTTTGAGTATGTGCTGGCTGATGACATACACAACAGCAAGGCCTGTGCCGTGTAGTAAAGTCGCCGAAGATAAAAGGTAAGCGGGAGAGCAACATGGTATCAAGAGCCTGAGGGATATGAGGAAGGCCGTGGTGATGAGGAAGAAGCAAAGGGAGGCTGGAAGGAAAGAAAGAAAGAAAGAAGGAAGGAAGGAATCACCACCAACGTCACCAACATCAATTCTCCCACAAATCGAGGTCCTGGCACAGACATTCTGCCATCTGATGGGCCGGATGCGTTGGGCAGTGCTCAAGCCATGTTCCCCGACAGCTTGGTAGCGAAATTGTGGATTCTGATGCGCTCTTACATACATGATAGTATGGGGGCTCTTTTCTAGTGAAAGCTTCACGCTTCTGCGACAGCCTACAGGTCAGCGCATCACTGTCGTACTGATGCTCTACTGGATTTCGTACCAGTTTTTGGCTTGCCAACCCTCCCACGACGAAAGCCTTTCTACACGCACACAAATCAATCCTCCACACATCCATGTCTTCAGTTGGCCCGTTTTGGTAATAACGTTGGACTATCGATGGCCGTAATCCAATATGGTTAGGACTATCTATTGAAGCGCGTGCACCGGGGAAGCGGGTACCGCTGGATCACCCACTGCCCACGTCGACTAACAGCCGCGTGATGAGACGCGATTAGATGGCTGCTCCGTCTCCGGCCCTCGGCGCTGCCAGGCACACCTTTTTGCTCCTGCACCTCGGCTCTGTTGTCATTATTGGGTCTTGACTAGAGATGCCAGCCAAGCGCATCTGGACCCGGGGAACAAGTACCTACCAACCCCTCGTCTCAAGTGGAGGGCTACCAAAAGACACGTCAGCGATTCAAAGACAGACCAATGTTCGGATGACGGGCAACGTCTACTCGGAGCTTGCGTGCTAAGTTGCAGGAGACAGACATATGTACTGCCAGCGATTTATGCTTATTCCTTATTGATTAGCATGTCTTGGCAGCTCTTATGCAGCATCTTTTCCCAACTTCAACGCCAGCTTATATAGAAAACGTGCTCTTAGAACCTCGGTCGTATACCATAAGAGACCGTGCGCTTCACCTGCCATGTTTACATTCACGAGGACACAAACTTGTGTGAAGTATGCCGAACGAGAGATGCCGAAACATCAGACACGTGCCCTGGCCCCTGGCGAACAACTACCCGACTTCACCGTACGTGATTGACGTCATGAAACCTTGGGATTTGCCCACTATGTAAACCTTCCTCATGCGGAAGTCGTCTCATAGAGGAAAGTAAGAATCGACATTGTACTACATCGCTGAACCATAGTAGGTCGCAATCTAAGTAGAACTTGTTTGCCTTTCTGACAAGGTGCGATGTTCTCTAGTTTGTTAAGGCGCCATTCCGAGGACGAGTGCACCTCCAACAACACGCTTTGGCACGACGCCACAGATAGCTAGCAGTGTCTCGATCACTCCGTCATCGTTCGTTGACAACGGCCTCTGATCGAAATGCGCCTTGTGCAGACCTTTTAGCCTGATCCCATCTTGACTACACCTACAAAGCGTATAGCTCCCGCAAGCGACATGATGAACCGGGCTCGCGTCCACAGTGCCCCCGCACGACAGCCTCAACCGCCATCGAAGGCCATTTGCCGCGGGGAAGAACCCATACGTCGGTAAAATAAGAATCGTTAGTCTTTTAGCGATATGCCGCCCGTCTCCGATCCAAAGGTATAAATACTTGACTAGAGAACATCACCGGGAGTGGGATCAATATTAGGCAAACGTATATCTGCCAATCAATCACGATGGTGTCTTCGTGGTCAACTCGACTCTTTGTCGCAAGCTTGGCGATTGCCGGTGGGCTCGCCAGTGGCTTTCGAGAGGGCAAGTTCAAAACAATGGTGACATTTGGCGACAGCTATACGGACGAAAACCGACTGTCGTACTTTGGCTCACACAATGGTTCTGCGCCCCCTGTAGCATGGCAACAACCGGTCGTAAGTTGGTATCAAAACAACAATGCTTCCCAACCGTGACTAACAACAGGTAGGGACTAGCTACTGCTTCAGGCGGGCTTTCATGGGCTCGCTACGCCAGCATATACTCCAACACCAATCTCTACAACTACGCCGTCTCAGGAGCTGTGTGCTCGAATCAAATCACCCCGCGCCTGTTCTCATCCATCAACGCACCCTTTCCCGACATTGAAGGCTATGAACTTCCTGCCTTTATCGCCGACTCCAAAGCTACCAACCCCAACGGCACCAAATTCTTCACAGGAAAAGAATCTAGCACCGTCTATGCCATCTGGATCGGAACCAATGACCTGGGCAATGGTGCCTTCTTGACCGACAGTCAGGTGCCTGGCAAGACCGTCGCAGACTATATAGACTGCGTGTACAACCAAATCAACCGACTTTATGAAAACGGCGGCCGCTACTTCGTCATCATGAATCTCGCGCCCCTCAACCTGCTACCACAGTACCAGCAGTCCCAGAATGGCGGCCTCCAATCAACACAGTATTTCAACGACGCCCCCGGCAAGAACCTTAGCGAGATCCACGGACGCATCCAAAATACCGTTGCCGCACTCAACCAGGTGTACAAGTACCGCACGCCATTTGACACTGAGACAGACGACCTGTGGGAAGACGCTCGCGTTGCGAATTTCGATGTTAACACTCTGATGACGGACATGTATCACAATCCTGCAAACTACTTGAATGGGACGGGACTGCCGCTTAACGTGGAAGGTGTAGAGCACTTGTGCGATGCCAACGGGAAAAACTGTTCGAGCACGGAGAGCCCGGATAGCTTCATGTGGTTTGATCCGCTGCACCCAAGTGAACAGACAAGTCGCGTAATTGCAAGGGAGTTTGTGAATGTATTGGGGGGGAAGAGTAAGTACGCTACTTATTGGGGATGTTAAGGAGGGTAATTGAATGAGAGGAAGTGGATGGAAAGATCAAGTGAAATGCTTAGTGATACGCTATGCTATGCCGTGCTATACTTACTCAACTACAAAAATACTAGGCCGTCTATCTTCTATGCCACTTCTGACCTCATCAGAATCTAACACGCATAGTTTTCATATTCTTATCCAAACAGCGAAACCCCACGACTCAGATGCTCCTACACCACCTCTCCAGCCCACTAACCCCACCCCTAATCCCTTTCAACACCTCACCCACCTCCTCAAGCGCAACATCACACCTCACCATGCCAAACGCACCCACCTGCCCCTGCAAAACCGGCATAACGAGTCCCAGGTCCACCAACCCTTCCCACTCGCGCCTCGCCACATCCTTACCCCAAACTTTACTCGCCGCACTACTTGAACTCAGCCCGCCAGCTGCAGACTGTATCCTCGCACGCGACGCCAGCGTAACGTATTCGTCGTACGCCATGTTGAAGTTACAGGTATCCGTGTCGTGAATGATGTCTAGACGTGCGGCGGCAATTAAGAGGGATAGGGATAGCGTGGACAGGGCAGGTATGAGGGTGAGCTTGGAGTCTGGAGCGTAGAGCAGGGTGGTGGGTGTGAAGGGTGTGGTTGGGGAGAGTGAGGCGGTAGGGAGGAGGAAGGAGAGGAGGATTTGGGGTATGGATTTTGAATGGTAGAAGCGGGGTGCGAGGTGCGTTGTTAGGAAAGAGGCGGTTGAGAAGAGTTTCTACAAGCGAGGTTAGTGAACTGTTTATGGAGAAGGAGGGAGAGGTGGCTTACTGTTATGTTTGTGTTCCATTGTGTTAATGCAGAGGGAGTGGCTTCGTTTCGTTTGGTCTTCTTCGCTGGTGTGGTGTCTTTGACACCGCCTTCTAGGATGCCTCGCTCTTCGACGCTGAGTTGCTCGGGGTGGAGGAGTAGACAGGCTTTGCAGATTTCTTGGAAGGCTGTAAATGTGGTTGCTAGCTTGAGGTGCACATAGCGGTGGCTGAAACGACTCTTCACACGCTTCTCGAGACTGTTGGTCACATCGATGCGCGTTGTAAGCCCAAGGACTGCGATGGGGGCTTTTCGTGATTGTGCAATGTCGAAGAGGTTGTACAATAGTGTCTGGCGGGGATGCTGGGCGAAGAGGTCAAACTCGTCCATTACAAAGATGACTGCTTTGGCTACTTCATCGGTAACTTGACCAGTTTGTTCGGATGGGTGTGAGAGCAGAGCGAGGAGGGTGGCGAGTGTGTCGGCATAGTTTTTCCCTGGCCCACTTCCGTCTTCCTCAATGTCCATTTCTTTGCCTAACTGACGCCATATTTCACGGAGAGCGATCTTATCGTCTGTATGTACGAAGCCGTTCAGTCGGACGACATGGTATTGTCCACCGTTCTCCTTGGACACTTCGGCGAGGACCTTGTTTACAAGCGCTGTCTTGCCGCTGCCTCGAGCACCGATGACAAGCATTGAATTGCCTTCGCCAGCTGTGATTGTCTGTTCGACTAGCTGGTGTACCGATTGGTACTCTTCATCTAAGCCGACCAGAGGCGAGGGACGCCTGTTGGTGATACGTTCGACAACGATGGTCTTGAGCAGGTCCAATTCTCGGCCTGGTATCAAGTTACTGTACAGTAGCGGTGGAGCGGTCTTTTGCTTGGACGACTCCTTCTCCTTCTCCTTTTCCTTTTCCTTTTGTGCTGAAGTGGGCTTGTTGAACGGGCTCGGTTCGGTAGGATCCAGCACACTGCCCAAAATGCTGTTGCCGTCTACATCCATATCGTCCTCGTCGTGCCCATCCGTCTGCTCTTCGTCGTGATTTGTAATGTGATCTGTGCGGTTCTGGCGCCGTCTCACGCTCATGGGTAGCTTCCTGCGACTCGATGGAGAGGCGTCGCTAAGTTCATCCTCGGCTTCTTGCCTGGTTGCTCGCTCCTCGAGCGGCTTGCGTCTCTTGAGAGATCTTGACGGGGTCGCGACGACGGCCTCTCCGTCTTCAGTCGCTATTGCCGCCACCTTTTTCCTAGTGCTGGCCGCTGGCTTTCGTGTCGACTGTGGCTTCGCGGGTGAAGCGGCCTTGGTCTCTCCCTGCAACTCATCCGTATCATTGTCCTCGTCAGCAACAGGACTAGGCTCCTTCTTCCGTCGAGCGTTTGCTCGAGATACTGCCGGTTTGCGTGCAGATGCAGCAGGCGTTCGCTTTGCAGGTTTAGTTGGTGCGGTGACAGCCTTGGTGGAGCCTACCCCATCATCCACCCCATTCCCGTTGCCTTTGAGCAAACTCTTGGCAAGATTCCGACTGGTGGTTTCCGCTTTGGCTGGTCGCCCCTTTGCGCGTTTTGGTGTAGGTTTGATCTGCAGCGCATCTGTGCGTGGGACAGTGCTCGTCGACTTCTCACGGGATGCTGCTTGCGCTCGGCGAGACGGTTGCGATGATAGGCCCACATTTAATGCGCCCTCGATGTCGTCGTATATGTCTACGTTTTCTGCTGCCACCGACTTGGCAGCAGTACCATTGGATGCCCCTTTGGCCACACGCCCTTTGCGTGCCGGCTTGTCTTCTACTTCCGATGCAGCGCCTCCATTGGTGGTTGGGGCCGAATTCTTCGCAAGTCTGCCAGAGGATTTCCTTGTTGTTATTGTTGTTGTTGAAGGCTTCGCTGCTGGCTTGGACTCGATGCGCTTTGGGATATCGAGCTTTCTCCGCTTAGAGGATCGTGGTGAGTCGTCCATGTGCGCAACTTAGTTGATGAGGGTTATAATTAAAATAAAAAGGGCAGTTGGTCGAGATTCGTTATTGCGTGTGCGTCATGGCAGTCATGATGGGTGAAAGGCTCCCCTGGGAAATCGGTCATGGTACTGGCCCAGGCGCGTCAAGCCTCCAAGGCGCGTCGCGCTACCGGTAGGTACGATTGTGCGGCTACTGCCGTGTGCCGCTCCTGCACCGTCCCGTGCGAGACACGAACTCCCTTCATCCGCCACCTCTCGGCAACGGACATATTAGGTACAAGTACGGCCACATCGCACAGCCACCGCCCTAATGCACTGTTCCGTGACTCTACTCTACCTTCGTATGAGTGGGCGAGCGCGTTCTAGTCCCATCGTAGCTTTTGCGCTTCCCGACGGCTTGAGCACCCCACCAAACCGCATATCCAACGCGCCCTACCGATGATTGCCCAGCTAACACCGTCACCACTAATCTCAACAAACCACATACCATGTATAAAAACGGCAGGATAAATAGCAGGTTGCTGTGACATCTCTTTACAACTAAGCTCAGACACTTCATGGCTTCCAATCGCAGTACCGAGATCGAATTGGCAGCTTCAGCTTCACCGACCGACATTGCGTCATTACGACCTAACAGCGATGCTGGTTTCTCCCTCCCACCGACTGACCAAGGCAAGGATGCTTGGCTCTGCTTGTTTTCTTGCTTTATGCTTGAGGCCATGATCTGGGGCTTTCCGTCCTGCTATGGTGTCTTCCAAGAACATTACGCTACCAGCGATGAATTTGCTGGCCAAAGCAGCTTCGCCGTCGTTGGTACTTGTGCAATGGTACCCTCAACTGCACCTTTATACATTTCTGAGCCTGACTTGCAGCATAGGGCATAATGTACATGGACATTACGCTGTGGTTCGTTGTTCTCAAGTACTTCCCAAGATTGCGTAGATGGGCAACCCCCGTTGGACTGGTAATCGTCTGCCTCGCCCTCGGCCTTGGATCTCTTTCAACAAGTGTGACTCACCTCATCATTACCCAAGGCATCTTGTATGCTTTGGGCGGAGGCCTGGCATGGACACCAATTCTCTTCAACATCGAGGAGTGGTGGGTGCGACGACGAGGATTTGCCTACGGGGTAGCCATGGCAGGCCTGGGATTGAGTGGTGCCATTCTCCCTTTGATACTGGAATGGCTACTACACACCTATGGCTTCCGTATCACGCTCCGAGTTTGCGCCCTTAGCTTTGTGGCCCTGAACTTCCCCATCGTCTTCTTCTTCAAACCTCGCCTTCCGCTTTCCCACGCATCGCAATCAAGGGGCTTCGATCTGTCCTTCTGGACTTGTCCCAACTATCTCATCCTGCAGTCAGGCAATATCATCCAGAGCCTCGGTTTCTTTCTGCCCGCAATCTACTTGCCCACCTTTGCTCGTTCCATCGGTGCGGGCAGCATCGAGAGCACCGTCACTGTCATCCTTATTAATGCTGCTGCATTTGTGGGATGTTTATTCATGGGAGTAGCAACAGATAGATATCATGTCACTAGTTGTCTCTTGGTCTCGGCCCTGGGGTCCACCGTTGGCATCTTCCTACTCTGGGGGTTCTCTACATCACTGGCACCACTGTACACTTTCTGCCTCATTTATGGTGCCTTTGCGGGATCCCAGTCGAGCGCATGGAGCGCCATTGTTGCAGATACACAGAAGAAGCGTCGAGGCGCAGACTCTGGATTTGTGTGGGCATGTTTGTCGGCAGGAAAGGGAGTCGGCAACCTATGCAGTGGTCCACTTTCAGAAGCTCTACTCCACGCTGGTAACTGGAATGCGCACTTCGCCTACGGGAGTGGTTATGGAGCACTCATTGCCTTCACGGGTGTGACTGCACTGTTGAGTGGATGGGGCTATGCTGCCAGAAGGATTGGGTGGATATAAGACCATCACTATTAACAATTACAGCACCCGCCCCTCATTGTTCGCGATAGATACATTTGCAAGCAATATGTCACATGACCTTATATAGCGTCAGCGTCAAGGCTGGGAAGCATTGAGGCTCTAATTAAACAATGTGCCTGTTACAGAGCACATAGGGTTCTGGGGCAATGGGACCAATGAGATGTCCTAGTCCAGTCTTGGTGTCCAGGTGTACGCACACCCGAAACGGACCCACCACGAGCTTTCATACGCCATTGGCATCCCCGTTTTCCAATTAGAGCATCTCGGCGAAACATGTGGTCTTAGTCTCAATCTATCTGCAGCTCCTATAACCATACTTTTTAACCTTGTCCTCCATATAGAGCCTTGGCACTCCACATTCAACTCCATGTTTCGCTTCCGTAATTACGGTAACTTCATTGGAGCACGACTGGAAACCCCGGTTTGATCGAAACAAAAACAATCGAAAATATCCTCCGAACCACTCTGGGATCCTCATTGTCGTGCATGCACTATCCCAGTCGCCCGCCCCGACTGCGCAATGTTTTGATTGCTCATACCACAAACTAGAAGGCCGTATTCAACCCGCCCCTGGTACTATCGAATGACTGGACCTTCCCGGCTTCCAAAACACCAATGCTCTTAGATGAAGTCGTGACGATCAGGCTTGGGAGTCTCCGAAGGAAGAACATATATCTTGGGTTGCCGCCTCGAGGTTGAAAGGGCATCGACAAGTCGTTCAAGACAGTTGTACAAGCTTCTCTATCAAGCAAACCTTCTTTCAGTTCGCTCTGTTGCATATACCAGTGGTATACATACATTCTTTTGGCTGTGCCAGTTCTCGTTTCCAAAAACTTCACAGTCTTCCATTTTAACCACTCGCTCATTACTTTCTTCACTTTCATCAACACCTTCACTTCGATATCAAAATGAAGGGTGCCTTTGTCCTCGCTCTCTCGGGCTCTGCCCTTGCTGGTATGTGTTATTTCTTTCGTAACTGATAGCACATCCACTAACATTCTCTCTCAGCAGCGTCTTTTGACCGCTTGGCCATCGACTATCAGCTTGCCCCGCGCAACCATCAGCATACGCCTGGCGGTAGCGCCTCTGGTGGAAGTGCTCCCGGCGGCGGTGCCCTAGGTGGTGGCTTCCCTGGTGCTTCCGGCGGTGGCTACCCTGGTGCTCCTGGTGGTAGCTCCGGTACTCCAGGCGGCAGTGCCCCAGGCGGTGACTCTTCCGGTGCTTCAGGTGGCGGCTCCTCTGGTGCTCCAGATGATGGCTCTTCTGGTGCCCCAGGTGGCGACTACTCTGGTGCCCCAGGCGGTGGCTCTTCCGGTGCTCCAGATGGCGGTTCCTCCGGTACTCCAGGTGACGGCTCTTCTGGTGCCCCAGGTGGCGGTGCCCCTGGTGGTGGTGCCCCTGATGCCCCCAGTGGTCTGCCCGACTTCTCAATGGTTTCCCCACCCGGAGGCATGCCAGCTGCGCCAACTGGAGGCTCTGGATTTCCTGGAGGCATCGGCGGACCTGGCGGACAGCCTGGTGGCTCGCCTTTCCCTGCTCCGACTGGCACACCTGGTGATGACTACCCATCTGGTGGGTCAGGTGCGCCTTTCCCTATGCCCCCATCGGCACTGGAGGTGCCGATGGATATGGCGGATTTCCCGAGCCCACTGGCGGTATGGGCGGTCTCCCAAGCACCTTAGCGACACTTACCCGGGGTCCACAACCCACCCCTGCTCCGGGAATGCCTGGACAGCCTGGACAGCCCGATCAGAACGGGAATGGAAACGGAGGTGGATTCCTCGGCTGGCTCGGTAACATGTTCGGCCATAACGACCACAGTGGTTGAGATCAGAGATGGTGAGGGCCAGAAGGACGAAGGTCAAAAGGACGGCGGGGAGCTCCAAGACACCAACACGATGTTGAGCTTTGTAAAGTCTTCTGGCTGTAAAAATATGTACAGCACCCTGAGACAATTGTGTAGGTCTGTATGTCTGTATGATAGGGGGTGTCGTTTTTGACTTCGAGGAGGATTGGGCCTTGATGACGTGGCATTCGCTTCTCAACCCTTACTTTTGTGTATATTTTATCCTACCTTTTCTTTGACTGCTACTCTCGTAGCTGTCAATAAGGAAACTACGATCAATAATATGTTTTGATCAACTCATGGCGATTTCCCTGTGGGAATGGCGTTCAGGAATTTCTAATGTCTCTGATTTACTTCGGTTCTGTCTATTACATCAGCAGACACAACATGAGCGACTTACGAAACAGGAAATGGGATGCAGCTTTCAATACAATACAGATCCTCTTGCATGAGAAAGCCTATATGCATGTCTGTCCAGCTCGCTTCTGATGTAAAATCCAGCGTCAATTACCATAGTCTTTGGCCTAAGGCCACGTATCTCGCTTACTATTATTATTTGAGGATATTGTTCTTATAGATTGTTATTGTATCAAAAGATTGGAGAAAAACAAAAAAAAAGAAAGAGCCTTGATGCGTCAACTTGAGCAAACCACGCCCTGAGGCAGACGTGCGGCACTTCAAGAGGGAGGATGCCCAGGTGGAAGTCACGTCCAGATATGCTAAAAGATCGATCTACTGTCTCCATCTGCCAAACACAGGAATCTGAAAGGTGACAGGCAGCCACAACGTTCTTTTGGCTGTATAGTAATCTTATTTCCGTTGAGAAAAACAGTGGAAAAGGATTTAATGAACTAAAGCACCATTTGTCCGCCCCCAATATCAGAGCTATGTTATTGGAAACAATCAACATCAGAATTTTAATGATGCTTCTAACATCAAAGGCGACGATTCAAATCCAGATAATGATCTTATTATTCCTAAAGAGATAGTACAATACAAGAATGGGCGTGAGCATATCATTGGCGAACCTTCGATTCAGGGTACACTTTAAAGTTCTTGTAATCCATACACTGCAAGAGAAAATTAGAAGTGAATGCTGACTCTGATAATGAGCTGCAGAGCATTATCACACCAGAATGAGTAAACGACGAGGATTTACTTTCGGTCATGTGCGATGCCGAATTGCAAAGCATCCTCGCGCTATGAGGTGAGTGAAAGTATGCTTTGCGAGAGTTTCATTGGACTGATGTCATGAGTGAAAACAGAAAGTGGATCGTTTGCCTAGTTCTTTACAGGTGAGACACTAAACCGAGACTACCCTCCCACTATATAACACCCCAAGTCCTCCAGAATTTCACAGATTCAATCAACTAAGCCCTTCGTTCTCAGGCGCCATGGCCCACAACATTGGCACTCACGAGCGTGATCTACGAACTCTCACCGCCCTCGCCGACTCTTCCGACAAAGAACAATGCTACAGCGAACTTTCCTTCTGCGTCCCCACCTCTCTAGCCTTTGCTAAGCGTCTACAATGGGAGCAAACGCCTTGGGTCACGACAACTGTCGGTCACAACCTTGCGAACCCAATCTGCGCGGCCGACGCCCATCTAATTGCATATCACTTGCAGCACCAACTAGGCCAAGACATTACCCCGTCGGCTATTCAAAATGCGCTGCTATTCGGGAGTACATATATCCTCTCCGAAGATGGGAGAACGAGTGTTCCAGGCACATACCCTCAACTTTTCGTCGTCTTCCCTCATGCCGACACGTCTGCCGCAAAAGATGAGAATTTTCTCAAGATTTGGCACGACGACATTGTCATACCAGCTTTCAACCACGCTTGGGCTGAAAGTGGTCTTGTCCCTATATCCGGCGCTCACCGAGACTCCACAACACGTATTTTGCCTCCACGCGGTACCACTACGCCCCGTGACGCCCTTCCCTTTATCGGCTTCCTCGCACACCTACAAAATGGTAATCCAACCCCAGTACGCACAGACTGGCCCTCTTGGCGTGACCCCTCCTTCCCTATTGGCACCGAAGGTAAACATACGGGTCTCCGATCTACCATCTACGCATCAGCCTGGACGTCTATTGAGGGAATGCTGAAAGATCATCCCGACCTACCGCACTATCAGAGTCCGGTGCTGCTGGCGCTGTGTAGGGTTAAAGTGTTTGTGAATACATGGTTGAATGCAAAGGATCGGTTTCGCTGCTCAGCGGAAGAGTGGGATAGGTGTGTTGATAGGAGGTGGATGCAGGAGGGAAGCTTCAAGGTTGTCGAGAGCGTGGTGATGGGAACGATGGATGATGGGGATAGAATGGTGGCGAGGGAAGAGAGGAAGAAGCTGTTGTATGCGAGGGATGTCAAAGGTAATGTTTATAAGAAGAGGACTTGGGAAGATGATCGCCAAGGTAGAAAGGATAAGGATGAGGTAGATGTTGACGTGGACGCCGATGCACATCGAAGCAAGAGGGTGAAGACGTAGAGTGGCAAAGTCCTCGTCTCCCATGTTTAACGGGTATAGCTGTCTCACATGCTTGGTATCAACACACACATTGTATATTTCTCGGCAACCCTCACTACTTGCTGTACTATAGAACCATGATGCATTCCATTTACCGGAGTTCAATGCCACAAATTTCACATAAAAATAGCGCAATAAACTTGCTGCTACGACAAACTCGCTTTGAGTATCTCATTCCTCAAATGATCTACTCTTGTAATTTCTCAGTAGTACCTCTGGAGTGCACATTCTTATCAGTCTTGGCATTTCCGTCGCAATTATTACAACCCGCTGCGATATTGAACTACGAAAACACTGTTTTTCTACGAACTCTCATACGTTTGTCGCTTGCAAGGGCATTTGTAGTAAGAGCTTCCATATCTTACTAGCATAGCAACTACCTACTTACCAAGATACCTGGCCGTCTTCTCCCCCACCTAGTAGCAAATGAACCTGTAGGTAGCTCTATCGATCAGCTCGACTCTGCTTGTTTGAAAATTTGAGACTTTTTTCTCATAGTGCATGCGCGGTCTCCACAAGCTCATGCAGAGTTCATGTGCGGGTACGCGGCCAGACTGTGACATCCACACGTCCAGACAAGGGACACGAATTTCGAGAAATATATCTTCGTTCAGTTCTATAGATCACTTGTATTATAAACAATCAAGCTATGCGTGTAGCCCCGTAACATACTTACATATTTCTGTATGTGATGCAAGACCCTGGATCCCGCCTTTTCCACCTCTCACCTCTCACCAAAGCAACACTCCCAACCCGCCAAACCCAAGATCACGCGACCCCTCACCACCATACTACCCACCTTGAAACCAACCTCGTTGACACCCATGATCGGATCAAAAAAATCTGCACCCAGCAAATCACACTTCGATTCAAAGCCAACTTCTCCTAGCCCCACGTTTCAGCAACCGCCTTGTTCCACCCGTGCCAAGCGCGTTCATGCTCCGAAGTCAAAGTCGCGTCAGATCCTTGCACCTTTCAGGCCATTGCTCCGTTGGGTCCCATTCACGGCTTGGTGGAGTGTTATGTAGTACGTGACAGCATTAAGAAAGAAAGATTGTCGGATGTAAGACGAAATACTTCTTTTGCTAAGTGAAGCCTCGACGGAAGCTAAGACGGGTAGATGATAGTATTTCGTGTCCATTATGATTATTTATCTCCGTGCAAGGAGGGGTAGTAGGGCGAAACTACCAAGGCACAGGCGCACCATCATATCTGTAAAATTTGCCCGAATCGGAATCCTTGAGGCCGTTGACGACGTCGAGCATGCTTCCTACACTGACTTCAGGCTCAATCATTGCACCTTTTCCGCCCATTCGTGTTTTGACCTATATCAACTGTTAGTTATCTTCATCTTGCAAATAGTCATCTCTGAAGTTGAAATAATAATAACTCACCCATCCAGGATCCATGGTAATCACCCGAATCCCTGCAGCCTTCAAATCTTTCGCTTGGTGTAACGTCAACATGTTCAACGCCGCCTTGCTCATACTATACGTGCAACACTTTGTTACATCCGTCGCCACCGTCAATGACCCAAGTCCACTCGAAACATTCATCACCACTGCGCCTCTCACAAAATACCTCTTCAAACTCTGCACAATCTTCGCTGGGCCCAGCACATTCGTCTGCATATGCTCCTGCATACTCTTGGGGTCAAGCGTAAGTGAGGTATCAGTGCTCGTGGCATTGATACCCGCGACATTGAAGAGGAAATCTAGGTTACTGCCGGATATGGTGAGGATTTCGGCGACGCGGAATTCAAGTCCTGAGAGCGAGTCCAGGCTGCTGACATCACATTCTACAATGTGAATATTGGAGTGCGTATTTAGGGCTTCTAGATCCGACAGATCGGCGGATTTGCTGCGTACACCTGCAATGATGGTGTTGGAGGGCTTAGCCGCAAGTTGGCGTACGAGTTCTAGGCCGATGCCACGGTTCGCGCCGGTCAAAAAGTACGTTGCCATTTTACGGGATGCTCGGGTACGGCCGCGCGAGGATAAGGTGCCCTTTGGTGAAACGGTGATGATTTGGTGGGAGATTGGCGAACTGTTGCTTAGAGGAAGCGGGGGGCTGATATGACGTTGGGTTGGATTTGGACTCTGCCGTCGTGGACGTGAGAAGTTGAGCGATTGCTGGGACCGCGTAGATGAAGTACTTCGTCTCCGCGGAAGCGCTAGTGCAGTGCTGCTGCTGTTGATGTTGGTGTGGTGCCGTGTATGCTGCATGTGGTCTGCTTCCACCGGGTAAATCATCGTGTGTGGTGACGTCTTTGGTATTATCGATTTGAACATGGTTAAGTTTTAAAGCGGGGAGTTTGTCTTAGAGAGACACCTGGTTTTTAGGGATCGCTTTCCGCTTCATGTACTCGTGGGCATATTTGTATACATGCACGAGCCATCTGTTCGCTTGAAAAGCTCCGCTTACCAGGGCCGGGAAACGGGTTAAGGACTGCCAGATCCATCATTTCTGTTACAAGGGTGTTTATGCGAACCGGGGTGACAACCAAAACCAGTTTCCCGTGTTATGCCCGCGCTTCTTGTGTGTTTCAGACAGCTTACAGTCGGCTGGTGCTCGTATGACTAGTGTTTGTGGTGAGAGTTGGCTATTGATGAGAGGGGTACGTACTTGTGTTATAGCCAACACATGATAATGCGATAACGCGATAACGCGACAATGCCGCTCACGATACTCCTTCAAATTTTGCAAGCTTGTTCCTTGGTACAATCATGACTCCGTCGGAAGCAAAGATAAAGTTTGTGATTGCATTTATTATTACTCATATTGTGCGTGCGCTCTTATCAATACCATTAGTAAAGCATATCCACGTCAAATCATCACCAACCTGTTCGAGCTCTGTGGTGTCGTTGAGTCCTTACATCCGCCTGACTCGCAGCAGTCACATTGTTTTGGTCAATGCGGCTCGATCGATCCCGCCATAACCAGCATGCAGTCCGTCACAGGTGCCACAGGGTCCAGCCTGGCACGACTGCCCTGTACTCCAATCGTACCTATTCAACGTGGTTGATCTTCCGCTTCTCGCTTGCGCCCTTGATAATGCTGGATAAATCGACAACTGCATTGGTTAGATACTTTGCACATATAAACTATGTCATCTGAATATAAAACTCACGAGGTAGGTCTAACGGGAAGTCGACACTAGCCAGCATTATGGCGAAGAAGATGTACCAACCGCAGCAACAAGTAACGAAGCAGAATGCGCCAGCTGCCTCAGCAAGTTTCTTGGCCATGTTCGCGTCACCACTTGCGACCTTGAAGTAGCTACCGGCGAGGAGCATGAAAGCGGGAACGAGAGTAAAGAAGATCAGGAAGAAGATCAAGTTTGTACGGATGGCGCAGATGAGGTAGACAAAGCACAGAATACCCATCATGATCAAGAAGTATGCTAGTGACTGTCAGCCGTATGTTATTATGTCATAGCAATTGACTTACCAAGACCAACATTGAAGCCCCGAGTCTCCAAACCAGTGCTATTTGCCACGCCTGGCTGTGCATATGCGCCATATGCGTTGTAGAAAGGTTGAAGCGTCGCGGCGAAACCAAGCCAGAAGGCACCAAAGGAACAGAAGACGACAAAGGGGAACGTGTTTCCAAGAATCCACTGTTCCGAATCAGCATCGTCTACTGAGTAGAGCATCGACCGTATATACCTCACCAAGGCCTCCGAGAATCATGAGTAAACCACCTGCAAAGTAATACCAGCCGATACTTGCTGATCCACTGCCTCCGGCGCCTCGCCATCCCATGAGCGTCATGCTCAATGGATGAAGCGAGAGTAAAAAGCCGATGAGCGCACTACTCGCATTAGTATCGTTCATGGAGTAATATGTGGGGAAAGACCGTACAGAGGAGTCGGATTGCCAAATGTCTTACGCAGTTCGCCTTTCACTTGGTTCTGTGGCGAAAGATACAATTTCTCGAAGAGTTCAGGCGAGATGGAGATACTACCTGCTGTTCGAATCTGATGGAGTGCAGTACCAGAATCGACCGAGGCATCGAGGTGTCCATGGCCGTTGTAGCCATTTACTAGGAGCGGTCAGTAACAGTGAGGTCAAAACACATGAGTGTCTTACTATTTCCGTGTGAGAAGTCCTTCTCCAGGGCATTGTGATTATCCATCATTCTCGTAGTTGACTCGTTTCTTGCTGTTGACCCGGCCGATAGAGTCTCTACGTCTCTTGCTGTGGTCGCGCCGAGATGTGCGTCGTTGGTTGCATATTTATGCTCGTGATCTCCATTCATATTGGCGGTGTGGAATCAAGAGATATGTTCTAAGTACAGTTGGGCCTAGATATGAAGTCGACTTAGTCCGACGTTAGGCTGAGGGATCGGTCGTGGCTGCCGAGGTCGAAGCCGGGCGTAAGGAGTCAGGAGGCTGGCATGATATAGGAACCCAAACTCACGACACGGAGGTGGCTAACGTTGCTGCTCCGCAAACCTTGTTAAATGGAGGCACAGGTTCCAATTCCAAGAAGGCGTAGGCGGTGACGAAAGTGAGCAATCACCATCAAGCGTACGGAAGGGGCAGCATAACATGCCAGTACAGCGATAATCTAAGGGCCAACCGCTGCGGCTCCGCGCTGAATATGATGCAGGTATTCGGATTAGCGGGATGGCAGATCTTTCTAGTCTAGATATTGCTGGACATCACGGTTGTGATTCGTCAAGCCAGGAGGAGTACTGCCGGTGTTGCGGACGTGGCTTCCTTGAGAATGCATCCTTGAAGACGGTTGGGGCGCGTCGTGCAGCCATTGTAAGTGCTAGTCACTCTTTCTAGGGCGCCACCTCGGGAAACAGTGGAATTGACACAACCGCATTTAAGGGTGAACGAGGTCAACAGTCGTTCATCCATTCTCAAGTTCAGTCTCACTGCATTGGCAAAACCTCGGCAATCGTGACGCCCGAACAGCGATGATGATGATAGTGCGGTGTTGTCGGGATCCGGATCGGCCATGTTCCTCAAGCGTAACAGCCAGTAAAGAACCATGATGCCCATGCATCGGGACTGTTTTTGCGGAGTCGGGTGGAGAAGAGGCACGCGAGGGCTGGGGAAGGGTGTAGAGCCTAGACTTTGGAGCTAGCTGATGGCAACGACTGGGGTTGAATTTGCGGGGAAAATGTGCTAACGACGCTAGCACCGGACACATGGCGCAAACATTAACTCCGGACGTCATGTAGGAAGTAGAGTACGGCATCGCGAAGCCGCACGCCAGGCATAGGTGTGGTGGGCCTTGCTGGTAGGAATCGGCGAAACACGCGATCATCTCATGTTGCCGTAAATTTGTGAGGGGCAGAAGGATATCACAAGGGCGTTGTTCTGTTCCCAATTCTGTCCAGAAAGTTCAACGACCGGACCGATATATAACATTTGACACGTGGAGAAGTCCGGCTTCCCCGGGCAAAGCTGTCATGGGTTGTTGCAATTGATTGTGTATCTACGTCTCACCATCGAGGCTTGCGTGTTGTGACGGGATGTACGAAGTAGTCGACTGGCGTTATGGGGCCATGGCAAGCACCCCGCGCTCGTCCGAAGAGCGTCGGAAAGAGCTACGGGCAAGATGACCACGTGGCCCAGACACAGACCGTCTCTTCCGCGGATCCGTCTCTGAAAAGAGGGCATTCAGCAAAGCTAGCGGACTTTTCCGTCTTTTCCAGATGGGAAAGCTTGCAGGTCTGCTAAAAGAAGGGTTGTGCTGCCCATATGTACCGATATATGCCGTTATTTGATGGAAAGGGGAAATAAGTAGCCACTTATCTAGTTCATTGATCATCTCACCTCATAGGGGTCTTGGAGCCGGGTATGAATGTATATGTCATGCATAGCATATTGACCTTGGTTCGCGACTCTACGCTCCGCCGACTTCTTCGATGACCTTCTTAAGATTGTGGATGTCGTGGGCAAAACGACCCAGGAACAGACCATCGACACCTTCGGCAATCTTGGCAAAGGTTCCTGGCCCAGCGCTTCCTCCATAGACGATTCTTGTGACTCCCTTCCTACCTGCAGTCATCTTCCTCAGCTCTTTTGTCACGTTGACTACGTGGTCTGCATCAGCAGGCTCCTTCGCGCCAATGGCCCACACAGGCTCGTAGGCCAGTATGATGTCAGTGTCGTCGGGCACTGCAGCAAGCACCGAAGTGACTTGTGGCCTACACTCCTGTATCGCCGCGCCCACAGCTGCCGATGCGACAGAGTGATGAGTCTTCTCGCCAATGCACACCAGCGGGATTAGCCCGTTCCTCGCTGCAGCGCCCGCCTTCTTCGCAACCGTCTCGTCCGTCTCACCGAA
Organism: Pyrenophora seminiperda CCB06; assembly: GCA_000465215.2. Classification (NCBI taxonomy): domain Eukaryota; kingdom Fungi; phylum Ascomycota; class Dothideomycetes; order Pleosporales; family Pleosporaceae; genus Pyrenophora; species Pyrenophora seminiperda. The sequence continues at coordinate 95,248 of KE747840.1, forward strand.
CATGGCTCTCCGCTCCGCGTGCCCAATCTCTACTATCCGAGCACCTGCCTGCCGTAGCACGAGCGGACTGACCTCGCCTGTGTACGCGCCTTTGTCTTCCCACAAGCAGTCTTGTGCGCCGAGCAATATGGATGAAGATTCGAGGATGCGGGCGGATTCGGTGAGGGAGACAAAGTCGGGGATGACGAAGAGATCGATGCGCGAGTTCCAGGCGTCGCCGTCAAGCTGCAAGACGCCGCGCACATAGGAGAGGGTGCTGGGTAGGTCAAAGTACATTTTCAGCGAGACGCCGACGATGCGACGGGGCCGGGTGATGGGGGGCATGATGGTATACGTATACGCGCAGGTTCAGGTTCAGGTTCAGGTTGTGTCAGTGAGTTGGTCTACAGGTAATATGTATACTCAACATAGTCTTGATAGGATGGATTCTCTTCAGCAATATCAGTAGGCAGCCATGACGATCCGGATTGCCGTATCGGGTAAGCCTATAAACAAAACAAGAAACAGCCCGCAGCCGCACATCGGTCGAGCATGTGGGACAGCAAAGGCCAGCGTGTGGGGCAAACACCACCACATTCGATGCCACATTAATTATAACTTGGACAGCCCGTCTGGACCGCCTGTAGTATCTTCGGTGATGAAACGTGCTGATGCACACACTCTACGAATACTATCCGTATTATTTCGCACTTGGATCGGCGCCAGAATGATCACGCCGTGCCGAAAATGCGCCTTGCTTGGCAGGGCTCCGATTGTTACTCCGGGCTCATCTGTCGTTGCGCTAACCCCTTCCTATTCGACGATTCGCTAGAGAAAACTGCGCGTCAACGTATCACTCACCTCTCGCTTCCTGTCAGACGGCAAGAGACAACAGCGGTACATGTCGCGGACACTCGCAGATCGCTGGGCCCGCAAACGATACTTTGGATAGCTTGTGCGCGGTCAACACGCCGAACCACGCAAAACGCAACATCCTTGTTAATCCCGCTCTAAACTCACCGCGGGGTGCATATTGCCCTCCAGAACCCGCCCTCTCGATAATCTTCGCCCAAACTTTTTCACCGTCTTTCCTTGTCTAGCCACCAACAATGCACATCTCACAGAAACTCGCCCAGGCGAGAGAGGAGGGAAAGCCAACCTTCTCCTTTGAGTTCTTCCCGCCCAAGACCGCACAGGTAGACTACAAGAACCCGCGCCTCCTGGGAAGCCATATGCTGACTCTATCCAGGGAGTCCAAAATCTTTATGATCGCATGGACCGCATGCATGGCTTCGGTCCACAGTTCATCGATCTTACCTGGGGTGCGGGCGGCCGCCACTCCAAGTTGACCTGCGAAATGGTCAAGGTTGCTCAGACCGTCTACGGTCTCGAGACCTGCATGCATCTTACGTGTACTGACATGGAGAAATCCAAGCTCGACGATGCCCTCCGCGAAGCCTACCAATCTGGATGCACCAACATCCTTGCTCTGAGGGGTGACCCGCCGCGTGAAAGAGAAAAGTGGGAGGCAACTGCTGGTGGCTTCCGCTATGCAAAGGATCTGGTCGTGTACATCAGAGAGAAATATGGGAACCACTTCGACATTGGTGTGGCAGGATACTCAGAGGGCAGTGACGACAATGACAACGTCGACGAGCTCATCGACCATCTCAAGGAGAAGGTCGATGCCGGAGGAACCTTCATTGTGACCCAAATGTTCTACGATGTCGGCATTTTCCTCGATTGGGTGAGCAAAGTGCGTGCAAAGGGCATTGACGTGCCCATCATCCCTGGTATCATGCCTATCCACACACACGCAGCCTTCCTACGGAGAGCGCAGTGGACCAAGTGCAACATCCCACAACACTGGACTGATGCCCTCGAACCTGTAAAGAACGATGATGTTGAAGTGCGTGAAGTCGGCAAGATCCTGGTCGCAGACATGTGCCGAAAGTTGATCGCTGCTGGCATCACCCATCTGCACTTGTAAGTTACTCTGTCATGACATTTATTGCAGTCTTGCTTACTCAACGTAGCTACACGATGAACCTTGCACAGGCCACACGCATGGTCCTTGATGAGCTACATCTTCTACCAGACGGCGAGGCGCCATTGGAGAAGCCTCTCCCCTGGCGACCCTCTTTGGGGCTCAATCGACGGGACGAAAACGTACGACCCATCTTCTGGCGCAACCGTAATCGATCCTATGTCGCACGCACACAAGACTGGGACGAGTTTCCCAACGGTCGCTGGGGAGACTCGCGCTCTCCTGCCTTTGGTGAACTGGATTCCTATGGCATCGGGCTGAAGGGTACTAACGAGCAGAACGTAAAGCTATGGGGCACACCCATGTGCATTAGAGATCTGTCCAATCTCTTCGTGAGCTACATGGAAGGAAAATTAGGCTCTTTGCCCTGGAGCGAACAGGCCATCACAACCGAAGCTGGACCTATCCAGAATGACCTGATTGACCTGAACCGTCGTGGTTTCCTGACCATCAACTCTCAGCCTGCTGTCAACGGTGCCAAGTCATCGGACCCAGTGTTTGGCTGGGGTCCACGTAATGGCTACGTCTATCAGAAGGCCTACCTAGAGGTCTTTGTCTCTCCGGAATACATTTCCGAAATCATTACCCGTCTTGAGCGTGATCCCGAATTCACATACTACGCAGTAAACAAGGACGGCGACCTGAAGACAAATGCCCCCAACGAGGGGCCAAATGCCGTAACATGGGGTGTCTTCCCAGGCAAAGAGATTGTACAGCCGACCATTGTCGAGACGGTCAGTTTTCTTGCTTGGAAAGATGAGTTCTATCGCCTGGGCCAACAGTGGGCGAATTGCCACGCTGGTGTCAGCCCTTCGCGTTACGTCATCCAGGACATTGTAGACACATGGTATCTACTCAATATTGGTGGGTATTGACTTTGATCATTTACAGCCAATAGCTAACGGACCTTTTAGTACATAACGACTTCCATGAGACCCGTGGTATCTTCCCCATTTTCAACGGCCTAGAGGTCCAGGACATGGATAAGCCACTGTACAACCCTAGCTCTGACATTCCCGGAGCCAACGGTGACGTGTTGACGAACGGAACTAATGGCACAAATGGCAGTTCTGAATCTCACAAGAAAGAAGCCCCTGGCTTGATCGAAACCGCCAAAGCAGCAGCTGTTGAGATCACTAATGGCATGAGAAGCCTGGCGGTATCCAACTAATTCCACATGGGTTTCGACCGTGTTTCATCTCATTGCCTTCAACACGGCAAGTCTCTTTCATTTTGGGCGTTCTGTATATCGGAGACTTCTTCCCTAGATATCTCCACTAATGGTTTGGTGTTCAACACCATGGAAAGCGGCGTTCGACTCTCAACAGTATCCCGCCTGTTTCGGGCCTATACCTTTTCGTGTTGATCCTGGAGCATCTTGGAGTATCCTGGCCTATTTATATTTTATGTCTATCTTAACAACAAACTGCGGGGCACGTTGCATAGCGCATGTGTCTTAGCATTTGGGGGCGTCTATTCAACCCGACGACCGTCGCGAAAAGCCATAGTGTGCAGCAAACCTCAAAAGTTCGACGGCATAGTGTAGGACCTGAGACGACGGAATAAGCTTTTTAAGATACCCGGTCACTGCCCTCAACGGCAGTGCCCAAATTTTCAACTCCAGACAAAGACCGGACTGGGTTACACGTAGCATTCGAATAGACTCATCATTCCTGCATTTCAGATCGCTTTGCCACATCACGGGTCAGATTACGCCTATTGTTTACAGTAAAGCACACATACTGCAAGGGTCCTTTGTTGACAACTCGTCCCAAGGACTTCTCGATCAACCTATTGAACACCAGGATAAGGGAATTAGTACTACATCCCTGGCCAGAGTAGCACCCTACACAAGCTTTGAACTAGGTCATCAGATCTCGGAGTTTCGAAAGGAGAGTACATATATCATTACAAGGAGAAGCTACAAGGGCTATTGTGTGATTACTTCTGATGCATATAAATCTGAAATATATTACTCTATAGCACGCGGGCTCTGAAACCAAAGTACCGCGCCGCACACCAAGGGTACAATACAGACAGCATCCCCGTACAGTTATCCGATTTAGAAAAAGCCAACCGAGTTGTGATACAAGCTGCTGCGCTGCAAAGTCCTTGTCATCATCATCACCATCATCATCATCATCATCATCCAATCGAGGCCACAAGTTCCCCTCTCAAAAGGCTCAATCCCGCAACCCCTTTTCACAACACATGTGGATCCACCTCCACAATTGGTCCTGTATACGACCTCTTGGCATAAATCAAATAATAAACCACACTGAACAACGCTACTGATCCCGTCACCACACCCGCCCAGTTCATATGTGCCAAGTTGGGATGAACCTCGCTGGGCCAAAAGCTAAAGAAAATAATAAGTAGAAGATAGCATATCGCCACGACATTGTTCGCCACGCCCAGTGCGCCCTTGAGACGCCATGGTCCCCAAGTCAAGCTACGATCGTAAGCCTCGTCGACGTCTGCGCCGTTGAAAATGGTGAGTGAAGAGTCTGGGTTGTCTAGGTCGCCACGGACGCGGCGCCAGAGGAGGAGGCCGATGGCGAGAAGATAGGAGAGATAAAACCCTTCTAGTACAAGAGAAATTGTGCCGTTGAAGGCTGCGCTGTTGCCGATGTTGATGAGGGCGAGAAGGGCGGCGAAGACGGTGACGACGAGAATGGCGACGACGGGGATGGTGCTGCGTTTGTCGATCTGAGAAGTTTGTATGTTAGTGCTTGAATCTAGAGGGGAGTGATTCAATGGCATACCATGCTGAGGGCGCGGGAGAAGGGGAGTCCACGATCGCGAGCAAAGGACCATGTCATGCGTGAAGCTGCGGCCAGGCAGCCCATCGCGCTACAAAATTCGAGGAGAACGATGATGGAAACCATGATTGTGGCTCCGAATTCCGAACCGACTGCGTGGCTGAAAATACGGAGGAAGGGGGCGGTTGGCGCATCGACGTCGGCAAGCAATTGTGGGATGTCATGGGCACTGAAAAGAACCGCGAGAAGCATACCCAGTGCCAAAGTACCGTTGATGACGAGACTAAGTAACATTGAGCGTGGAACATCGGTGCTTGCGTTTTTGACTTCTTCTGACATCTATGTTTATCAGCTTGAGTGCTTGCAAATGCAACGTATTCATGAACTCACATGCACAACGGAGTCTGTTCCAACAAATGCTAAAGCGTTTCCCTGTAGACCCACGAAGAAGGCGAGTGTCTGTGTACTCCACGCACCTTCATTATGAAAGGTCAAGAAGATTTCCTTGGCTGAGTTGTGCGTGGGCGTTAGGTAAACCAAAGGGACGAGAATGCCAAAAAAGCCCAGGATATGCACTATCAAAACAACGACTTCGATGGTTGGTAGTGCGCCGCTTATAAAGACGTTGATGCAAACGCTCAGGAGTAATATCGCCCAGAGTAGAAGCGTGCCATGCCAGCCTTCTCGAACATAGTGATTAGTGTTCAGACTGACAAGCTGCAGGATCAGGTCGGAAACGAAGTAGCATACGGAAGTAAGAGCGGCAATCCACCCAATGACGGTAAGCCAGCCTAGATATGTTAGTAGCAGACAGGTAAGTATGGTGCGTGTATTTACCAGTCAAGTAGCTGAAGAACCTTTTATTCGACCGGGGAGCAAGCAGAGAAACCCAGTGATATTGGCCTCCAGCAGTTGGGACCGCACTTGCAAGCTCGCCGATGCAGACAAAGACAGAAAAATTGCCGAGCCATATGAGTATGAAGCCGTATATCAGACCAGCAGGTCCGCCGCTGTGATGTGGTTAATAATTCTGATAGAGTAGGTAGAGTAGGTAGATAAGCACATACTTCGTGAAGCCTATGGAGAAAATACTACCGTGACTTCAGCAAGTTACTTTGCGTCAAGCATGTACACTTACACAAGCAGAGTTTCCCAAGTACACATCAGCCCACAGGAAAGACCAGTCATGGATACCAGTCCAAAGCGGCGCTAGGTTGATCAGACCTGGAAGATACATCTTTCAGAGGTAGAGCCTACCTTCAGCACCTGCTCTTTTCCCACTCTCGCCAGCTCATATCTATCGCGATCAAACTCCTGGCCCTTTGCGTCGGATACCGACCCTTTCCCCCTGGGCCGGAGGCTGTCATCGTCGAAGGTCTGTAGATTGATTCGTTTTTCCATGGCTACCAGTTCAAACTCTTCAAGTCGGTGTGTGATGAACAACAATACGTATAGAAGGTCAATTGGTAGTAAACGCGTACCGAGCAGCAAGCGAGCAGATTGGGACAGAAAGATTGACACCTGGAAAGGGGATTGTGATACACGACACATGCAATGCAAGTCAATCTCGATATATACTCCCTCCAAAGGTAACGTAAGCCATGTGCGTCGGCAAAGACGGAGAGAAAGCCAGAAGGCGGCTGCTCGGCAATGTAATCAAGCGTAGGAAAGACAGACGCTAAAACGGACCGTTTTGCACCGCAGAGGCAGTTGTAGGCTCTCTGCAGTGACGGCGGCATCTCTGCATATCACACTGCAGTGCTGGTGTCAGGGAGCGGCCCCCCAATTCAAGCTGTTGATTGGTCCCGTCGTTGCACGATTGGGCTGCCGAAGCTGCAAAAAGCGGTGGCATGCATGTTTACGGATCCCTTGCTCACATGTCTTCCAGGTGGCAGAGGCAAAATGACATACTCCCCGATCGTCATCGCGTGTCTGTCGACCAGCATGGACCATGCCTGCACCGAGCAAACACAGGCCCGCTCGGGGGCGTATGGCTGCGCATATATCCAGCAGGGGGCGGTCCGCCACATTCGTACCAAGCAAAATGCCCAGTAAAACCCTCCAGGAACCGTTTAGATCAGATGAAGGGGCGCCAGATCATGTTCTGCGCGTGTCACTTGACTTGCAACAGCATCTTACCTGGGGCATGGAGAGCAAGTGGTAACAACAACAACGGCTGTCATACCAGTGCGAACGAAAGCGGAAGGCCTTCCCGCGGTACAAGTGATGAAGTTGAGCGGTGGTTGGGAGAGGAATGAAGGGCGGGAGTGGGCCAGGAGTTCGTGGTACCGGTACGCCAAGTTTTTGTCACAGCCCACGTGGGAACCGTCCCACTTCCCCAATCCATGTTCGTGGATTTTCAACGGCTTTCAAAACGCATTCACGATATCTTCTCCTGCTGCCCGAAACGACTTAGGCGCATTAGTGAGGTCCACACATGTACGAAGTATTGACTGTATGCGAGCAGCCTGCCAGCCGAGCCCATGTCTTTCCCTTCACAGTTCAAGGACCTGCACGTTTCAGCATGACTCTTCGTCATTACACCGCAACCGGGAACCTGCGCAGGTCTATTCCACGCGTATTGTGTGTTTCTGTCTCTCCACAATAAGTGCCGTTTTTTTTTGGCGCTGACCCATCGCGACCCCTCGCAGCACGCGTGAAACCTGGTTTGCAGAGACAAAACGGTACCAAATCCCAAAACGGCACACGGCGTCTTGTTGACTGGAGCAAGCGCGACTCTAGATACGAGCCTTGACTTCACATTGGGCGAAATCTTGGTCGATGATGGGCTCAAATGCCCTTTCTTCCCCGCGGCCTATGAGTGGCGTGAAATGCGCAGGTAGTGGTCCTATGGCGAAGCGAGTGCAAAAGTAGAAAAGCCGGGTTACCCCAAGACATGAAAGATGCATGCGTTATCGAGATGGAGACGTATCTGTGAGACACAAATTGCGTCGTGGAAGCCTGCCGCTACTGTAGTGACTAGACTCTTGGACACGTGAACCACGCGGACCATCAGCTTGCTAGATGGACAACCTCATCAGAGATTTGTAAGTACCCATATGTGATTGCAGCTATCAAACCATACCACGGAGAATTTAGCATATCGATGGAGATAACATGGAGAAAACAAATCATGGTGATGATGCATTGATAGTTGCCCGGGGTATTCCCATCCATGCACATCTAGTAACTACGGTACCGGTACCATGACTTCAACGCACAACTTCAATTTCATCCCACGATCCATCAGGACTCTTAACCTCCGCCTCTTCCCACTCGGCACTCACGACCGTGGTCTTCAGAATCTTAGAATGGCTACCTGTACTCGCAGTCTCCCATCGCTTGTCATTCCAGCGCTTCTCATCTCCATGTTTGTGGTGCACAGCCGTTGTCTCTACATCCATTTCGCCATCCAGGCGTCTCGGACCGCCGGGTATTCCTGATGCTGAATTTGTGTATGTCGTCCTCTCCTGTGAGAGCATGGGGAGAAAACGTTTGATTCCGCCGCCTTCAATCTGGCTCCTCCTGCTATGTCTTGTACCAGTGACTCTAGACGGGCTACTCGACAATTGGTAAGAGCCGCTTTTGCTACGCGAGTAACCATGCTCCGAAGACGTGCCTCGGCGTCGCAGCTCGTCTGTCCCGTACAGACCTGAAGGTACAGACTCAAGGAGCGGGCGAAGGTAGGGAACGCACGATGTGAGTATCGTGATACACTCGATAATCTGCGTAATAAGGGTCCACTTCCAGAGATCTTTGGTTGGATTCCGTGATTCGAAGCCTGAGATGTATACCATTTGAACTGCAGTTGCTATGATGTCACTGTAAGTTGTAAGCTTGTGAGGACTAGCAACATAATAGACAACATACAGTGACCGCGCACCAAAGAAGGTGAGTATAGTGACCTTCTTGCTCAAGCTCATCTGTAGTGTCATAATGACATGCACTGGAAATAAAATCAGTGCAAGATCAGTGACGACATTGAGCACGCCCATGCATTGCCAAAAAGAAGTCTAGACCGCTTGTCAGTAGCCCTTTGGCACAGTATTAGGGTTTCGCAACATACAACGTGAAAACACTTCTCGTTCACACCTAAGAAGCGCCATGGCTCGAATTTTCCGCACTGTAAAGCTGATACAATCACAGACAAGACGCCCCAAAGCGCAATGAAGCCAGTCAACCCAAGCCCGATGTTGCGGTGAAATTTCGAGGCCGTCAGTATCATGAGCAGCGAGATGATAGAGAGCTTTGCCAATGCCAGTGTGGCAATGTACAACGCTTTGTTCGCATAATCAGCCTAGAATTTGATTAGTAGAAGTTACCTTCGGCTAGAGTGCGAACGACACTGCTTACTTTCTGATACACCAGAATCTGATTCTCAGTCAATAACGAAACATCTCGACCGAGACCATACGCCGTCTGCACACTGACGGCTGCGCCTGAGCCAATGCTTGTAATCTTCGAATTAACAACATCAGCACAGCATGACAGAAATTGCGTAATGTTGTCGCTGAAACGCACCAAAGCCAGCACAACAAAAGTATCGTCAATATCAAAACTCCTCCTTAGCGCACGCTTCGTGATAAGCCTAGTCAAAACCGCCAGCGCGGATGTTATCAATAGTATCCAAGTAACGACATCGATGAACGGGCCGACATTCGCACTGCTTCCCGGTTGACGTGGAATGGGATGGTGGGAAGAAACAAATGGAGCCGCCATTATCGCATCTTGTGTGGTCAAAGGATAAGATACCAGCAGCGTGACCGCAGAGAAGCGATGACAACAATTAAAAATTCCTCAATATCTCTTCGGTATGAGGATCAACGTAGTCGGGAAGACACTGGTCAATCAGTAGTGGCAAACAATATCAAACGGTAAGTATGTATGGTCACCGAGCCTCGCAAACGCCCCCACACATCAAGAGCGGCATGGCGTGCAACAAATGTAAGGTTGCGAGAGATTACGATTGAGATGCACCAGCCAACGTAGTGCATAACGAAGTTAATCCTCCCTTGGTTGGCAGAGCGGGATCATATCACACATGTACGAGTCCTGGACCCTTAGAGAGGCCTCTGTGCTGCGTTGCGCAAGCTTTCTGAAGCGTTAGGCAAAAATGCCGAATTGTGTGTGGATAGCTATGGGAAACTCGTTTGCAGACAATCTCGTACCACGGCTTCCGGCGCGTCGATGGTCTAGGTGCATTAGTAGACAAAGAGAAGAGGTATTTCAAGCCCCTCGGGAGAACCGTATTGACTGAGACAAACTTCAGGGCCCGCGATCCCTTGCTAGTCTACTTTGAGGCCTACTAAATCTTGGTATGACCTTGTGGCACATCAAGTTTGACACTGTGTCACCGCAGCGTTACCGAAAAATCAAAAAGCGGTTGTGTGCCCGCGTTGTGAAACACTTGCCAACACATATTTTCTGATTTTCAATCAATACGCGAGGTTGCAGTCGGGCGGCCGCTTCTGCGGTGGCGCTATCCATCAGTAGATGGCTGCTCACAGTTCGGTGCATAAAAAACCGGTGAAACAGTGCTAGGGCGGGTGAAGGTTGAAAATGGGCCGCTGAAGAAGAAAGAAAATAGGATGTAAAGTCTGCGTATTGTTTACGGTAAGGATTGACTGTAGTGATTGGTACCAAAAAACTCCTGCCTTCATATATGTGTAACGATTGTGAATGCGTCATGTGTACTTCCTCCTGAGACTGAATGATGTCAGCAGAGAAACGATTGAACAGTAAGCATGCACAACGCACGTCGAATATATCGAGTTGAGTCCCCGCCCAAGCTGCGCTTTACAGAGAGTCTTGATGGGATTTTTCGCTGGTCAGGGGGAAACCTAGAAACTATCGACCTCCAAGATGATGTACGATTTCTTCGAGCTCTTCACGATCTTCCGGCTTCATATCGCCAACATCGTTGACATATGGTCTACCATGCTCCCAGTGAACTTTGCCGTTGATAGGTGCCGGATTTCGAGCTACATCAAGGATGTTGGGTACGGCTCGAGCGACTGGATGCAAGGGCGTAGGAGCTGCAGCGATGCCTGTGGCGACGATAAACAGTGGGAGTAAAGAGGTGACATGCATAGTGGAGATTTCAATGGCTGTCTTCAAATACTATTAGCGTGAATCATTCCCGTTGTATGTATTCTTACTCACAACGCTGTAGGGTGAATGAAAGTACGGTAAGATGCAATGATACAGAGTTGAACCTGCTCCTGTCTAGATATATATATATATACATATATATATCAACGCTCGCCTACCTTGGTGTAGCATCTTCGGAATTATTACTTCTCGTATGTGCTCGTAAGTTTCCGACGTTTCAGACACGCATGCTTTGAATGGCGCTCAGCCATTATCCGTGGTCGCTTGGCTTGAAAGCACCGTTGCACTGCACTCGCCCCCAAATTCTCCGTGCTGTGAATCGTGGAAATACGGGAGTTTGCGGTCAGGGTGGAGTTGATGATGGTATGCCACCATGATATTGACCACTCAGCAATCTAGGTCGCTTGATCGGAGGTCTCGTCGTCAGAGCGTAGCCCAGATACACACGGCCCCGACCAATCGCGTTCGGTAGCTAGTGCTGACGGCGGTCATTTGGTGTAGCCACTCATCGGAATATTTACATGACTGGCTTGTTCTCGTTTTCGTGATCAACGCCGACAGGAAACGTACTTGTGATTTGATTAAAGCAAATGACGAAGAAGCCTCCACATGTGTTGTACCTGCATTTGCCCCAACCATAAGCTTAGAACTCTACAAACTCATCCTCATTGCCATTTTGCTCATACGTGTCTTTGTGTCCATGATGATCGAAATAAGCCTGTTGGAAGTCACGGTAAGGGGATTCTGGAGGACAAAAGGCAAAATTCTCTAGAGTGTTTGTGGCATCGCGGTAATCGTCGAATTCATAGCAAGCATGCCGATCAGGACGTGTTGCCCATGCAACCAGCTTATTCCAGTCACGGCATTGTCGAATCTGGCCGTCACCAGTTTGGTGTGCGAATGGAGCTGGCATGGGCGTATCGTCTGCGATACACATGATGTCCTGTCGCAGACCATCTAGGCAATGGTAGATGTGCAGAAGATTGAACGACTTGTCGCTGCCGTTATGCTTTGAGGCTATAGCTTTGCGAATAAGTTTCTAGTGGGATCAGCAGTTTCCCGACAAAACATATTTCTTGCACGTACCAGGCAATGTACATCATGTATACCCTTTACATAGTAAACACTGCGCTCGGTGTCCCACGGGAATCGAGTTGAAGGTGGTAGACCGATATGCTCTGCAAATCTATCATCCAGCGCAACGGCCATTGCATTAGTGTCAATAGCATCCCATGCTGCCTCCATCTCGCTGTCGCTGGCATTGGGGTGCCAGTATTTGGTCATGGCATGATATGGCACGTCAGTATCGAAAGCCAGTCCACCTTCGTAGCTGTCAGCGAGCCTCATGGGAGCCAGTGTCTGCTACCTACTGAAATTACTCCTAGCAGGAATGTGTGAGATGCGAAGTTTTGCATTGTCCATCACCAGCAAGATGTTCGCTGAGAGGGAAAGCAGCAAGAGAGATAAATATGCGACGAAGCTGCGCGTGTTGGTCGGTATAATTTCAGTACTGTTGGAGTTCCAGGAGACGCCATCTTTTTCCTCTGATTCTTCCAGAATGTTTTCTTCCTCGTCACGACACACTGGCTGGTAGGCTGGGGGTCTTTCCATCTTGGATCTCTTCGTGGAGTGGAGACAGAAGGCAAGAAGCCCGCGCCTCCATTACAGAGGCTTTTCATGGGTGGGACAAGATTCCATTTGCCAGTTGCACAGCCATACATACGTCGCAAATACCGACGAAAAACAACGCCTAGCTGTCGCACCTCAAGCTCGGACCATTGATGAATTGCGGCGAGATCAGCCTCGGTTCATGGTTACATCGCGGATAGGCCGTCATCCCGCTCGATACAATCCAGGAAGGTCGCAAGCCTTTCCAGGCAATTATCGTGATACAGGTGTCACCGGACGGCTGGAATATGAGGGGCTATCGGAGGAGGTGTGCTAGGGGGAGGGTTCGTTACTTGTTCGCCTCGCCAAGACGCTAAATGTGCCAACGGTACCTTCCTTGTTGGGAGACTTCACCCTAACACGGCAATGTGCAATGCCCAATACCTGGGGCAAGCTATATCTCCGATTGCGCTGTTAATGCGATACCGCGGCGAGATAGCTTGCTCGCAGACTACTTTAGCTGTCCGATGTCGCCATGGCTTGGAACAGTCAACCAGTCTGCAGCAATGGGACAACGATATGTTGTTCGCGAGGCCAAAACGAAGCAAGAGCTTGATGATATCATGACTGTTGTCTGGGCTGCCAACTATACACCCTACGAACCTTTTTTGCAACTGTTCTTCCCGGTCCTAGGCTACACGACTGCTCATCGCGAGGCTGCCATTGCCGAATCACGAGAACGCTTCTGGAGACAACACCAGGAGGACACATGTAGCCACTGGTTCTACGCGTTCGACACTGTCACGAATCGAGCCGTGGGTTGCGCGCAATGGGTTGTCCAGACGTCCAACCCTTTTGCATCAGGCACGCCAAAATTGACCGCACCATGGTGGCCCGAAGGCGAATATCGGAGGTTCTGCGAATCAATCCTGAATCAGGTATACAGGCCGCGTGCAAGCTGGATGACGCGTCCTCATTGTGGTAAGTGGAGCGCCAGTTGTGTTGGTCAAACACGCTATTTTCGGTAACCAAAACGAGACAGTTGAGAGGCAAAATAGTTGGTCTCTTGTCGCTAACACGAAGACAGCACTTAATTGGATGGCAGTCGATCCTAATCATCGGCTTCGCGGTATTGGCTGTCTACTGATGGATGTGGGCGTAGCACGCGCTGATGAACTTGATCTTGAGTGCTGGTTGGAGGCGTCTGACATGGGCAAACCGCTTTATGAAAAGTTCGGATATCAGTCCCTATTGAAAGTTGCATTCGACAATGAGACACCAGATGCAAGCGACGAGTGGAGAAGGTGCGCGCACGAAATGACACCTCCGCCGATTTTTGCAATGTGGAGGCCGAGAAAGTCGTTACATGCAGGGGGTCAAGGCGAGTTAAGAATGCCATGGGCGTTGGGTACGGAACGATAAGTGGCGAGGGGTGGGCGAAGATGCCTAGTTGCTGAACCGATACACACTACACTGTCGAACTGTGGAGTTTTCTAGTGTTGGGCACAATGCATGGGGGCATACTTGGACACTGAAGTAGCACGCACGGGTGCACACTATTCGGCGAAATAGAAGATGGAGGTTTTTTTCTTTACCTGATACTTTCAGATGCCACGAGCACACCAAGCTCCATTTTAGTCAGCTTGGTAAATCACAGTCCGGGCTAGAAATGCGTACCATGGCGAACGATCAAGCTCTTGGTGATGATACGCGATCTCTCTTTTAAGATACATGGCGCACTGGCCACAAATCAACATAGTTCTGACCATAGCTGGGCTGTTGTTCGTACTGTGCAGCTAGATCAGCGCATGATGACATGGTACACGTCTGTAACGTACCTAATGTCTTGCTGTTCCACCTTTCTTCTCTTACAAATCTGACCTTACTGAGCCAGCTGACAGCATTCGACTGAAAATCGATGGCTACATCCGATGCATATGTTGCCCATCTCTTTAGTCTGCCACCTCCGCCGACATCGGCAACATTCCCATACACAGTCGGGCAGTGGCTCTCCGCCAGGGTAGGGGAGATGGCGTGGTGCGGTTGTTGACGACTTTCGTTCACTCATACTGAGGGTTGCTTTTGTGCCAAGGTAGAAGGGGCTCATTTGGAAGGTCTGGAGCGTCGATATTGCTACAGTGGAAGGTAGGGCACCGCATCGGCCCTGATAACATAGCGATGTGAAGAGCAGTTTGGGGCGCTGTGGTGACGTGGTCGGAAGCAAACGCGTGAAGGGTGTCGCAGTGTGACAGTGTGGCCGTACGTGCTCATGAGTGTTGTTGACGGGCGTCGTTGGCATTGTGGCGACATGGGTTAATTTGAAGAAATAACGTGATGAACTGTGCCACAGGCTACTATAGAAGGCATTGGGCAGGGGAAAAAACCTATCCAGTCGGCTTGATCGCGGAGTCAAGCGCGGCCCCTCCGGGAGTTGCCGACATGAAGCAAGAGCTCCCAGGGCTGGGAGGCAGGAACTCGTGACGGTGCTGTGTTTGATCCCTTCAGTCATGAAGCTGCCGTATCAAAGCCACAACATGGGTTCCAAGATAGACTTGGGGCGTCGCGACGTTTGTCTTGGGCGGGACAGGCAACGATAACAGCATTGGTGCTACACGGAGATTTAGGCCGGCGGCATAGACAGATGATGCAGTGGCAGGATGCGGTGCTGAGAGACGCGGCGGAGGCTCGGAGATGCAAGTGGCAGGCAGACATGGCAATAATGTCATGATAGAGGGCGACCAGTCACCACAGATCTGCATGGTTCCTTGGTAGAATTATGTATTACTGAGGTTCGTACCGTAGCGACTGATAGATTGCCAAGTCGGGCATCGGTCTCAGTCGGAAGCCTAAAGCACATGGGCGTCGAGGGCAGTTGCGCGTACACAGCCGCCCATGCTGACGCCACAGACACGCAGGGAATGCATGTCGTAGGTATGTATGTACAGTAGGAGTAGAGGGTCGCGAAGAAGGCTGACGGTATTGACAAGTACCGGTACTGGTACGGGGTAGTGTTCGGTAAGTACTGTAATGACACACTTGGTCGGCAGCGGGCTCTAGCCCCGGCAGGGAGAAGCCAGTCTGGAACAGCTTCGTGGTTCCGCATACCGGTACCAAGTATGTACATACTCTCACGGTACATACTCTCACGGTACATACTCTCACGGTACTGCACACCGCAGACCGGAATCTGCCTTGGCGAGCGGCCGCAACGAGTTTCGCAATGGAAGCGGGTGCAGCCGCGGACGCAGGGTTGCATCTGTCGTCCAATCGACTAGTCGCGCTCCAAGTAAGCGTTATGGTACGGGGTACAGACGTTGACAAGTAGTAGCGCTGACCTCTCGTTGCCCATGCTGACTTTCCCGCGAAGCCGTCGTTGCCGTGGGCGCGGCGAGCGTCTGGACTCACGTCGCCGTCCCCTTCGGCCATTGACATGCTAGAGGTTTAGTTGGCATCAGCCTGCGGTCAGAAAAGAGCAGGGTTGGAAGCTATCAAGTTAGCCTCGGGCCCTTTACCACCACCAGCCTCGTGAGCCCTCACAACTGCCGTGCGCCGTCTGCCGTCTGCCGTCTGCCGTCTGCCGTCTGCCGTCTGCCGGTTACCATTCACGTGGTGTTGCAATTCAATTGATCATGGCAATAATGGCATTGGCGCCGGATAGAGCGTCGGAGCAGTCCAAAATCATTTCAGCCCAGGCGGCTTCGGAAGTAAGCAGCCGGCCACTGGTGCCGGGCCATTGATCAACCGACCGCCCATCCATACTACCCGAGGTATCTTGCTTGTTTCGCACCGCCACAGAGACAAACTACCCCGGCGACGCATTTGAACGTCTTCTGCTCTGGTACCATGGCTTACCGTGCTGCCTATCGGCTCTTCAGCGTCCTAGTCATTCCGCCTCCACCCATTCTGCGCCTTCCAGGGCCTCAATTCACACTGGAACCTTAACCCCGGCCTTGGCACATGATCGGACTTCCCCACATGAGCGCGACCGCGCAGCCGGAGGCCGATGGTTCTCCCTCTCCCACAACGACCGGTGCCTCCTCCAGCATGGAGACAAAAGAAGGGAGGATTGGAAACGCTTTTGCGTGCGAGCGTTGCCGAAAACACAAGGTAAATCATCGCTACCGTCCGACCACATGTTTTACCCACTGACATCTGCTCTCTAGGTACGTTGCGTGCGCTCGGACACGCCCAGTATTTGCCAGAGGTATGTCTGCCCGTCCGTCAAGTAGCCCAACTCCAAGTGACACGTGCCCAGATGCCAAAAGGCGAGAGTGGAATGTGTAGAACATGTTGCGCGCAGACGGCCAGCAAAGGCACGTGGCGATGGCCCGCTACCTAACAAGCTGCGCGAGTTTGACAAGAAACTGGAAAAGTTGTCAACAATCGTCGCGACACTGCCGCCTTCTCCGGCTCCACCCAGTCTACCCTCAGTCGTCACTCTTCCCTCTCAGCTCCCCACACTGGAATCTTCTCAGCAAACAGCGACACCAATTCCACTTGTTCCCCAATCCATGTCCGTATCATCCATTCCCAGACCCTCGCTTCCTTCTGCCCCTAGTCCGCAGCCTGAAAATTCATCGCCATTCTGGGATTCCATGAGCGACACCGTAGCTAGTCTCGGCCGACTAGATCCAGTCATCAGATCCATCACCTTGGTACACATGCAAGCCTTGATCGATACCTATCGTAGTATGGTCGACTTCTTTCCATTTGTGCTGTTACCGAGGGATTGCCGCTGCCAGGACCTCTTTCAGCATCGGCCGATGCTGACCTTTGCTGTGTTGACGGTATCCTCCTATGATTCAGTCTTGCTCCAGCAAACACTGAGTCAGGATTTCCGCAAGGTATGCATGGCCAAGATCATGAAAGGAGAAAAGAGCCTAGATCTACTGCAAGGGTTGCTGGTCTTCATTGCGTGGCATCACCATTATATGGATACTCAGGCCGTTTCGATTACCATGCTTCTCCAGCTATGCTTAGGCATAGCCAACGATCTAGGCCTAGATACCTTATCCAAAACTGTAAGAAGTCCTGTGCACAAGGATGACACGTGGGATAGAGAAGCGAAGCGGGCATACCTGGGGTGTTACTACCTGTCATCGAATATAGATCTCATGCAACCTGGAAAGACACGCTCCATGTCGCACACCAGCACACTTCGGAACTACGCTTTAGAACTCTCTGCTTCCTGGGAAAACAAGTCAGACGCTGTTCTCCCTATCCTGATGGACGTTTGCAAATACATGGAAGATGTGGAGGAGACGTTTCGAAATCAACTTGAGCAAGCGGTAGTCGTCCGCACCCAAGTAAAGCGCTTGAGTGAGAAGTGGGAAAACATTCAGTTGGCCACCAAGCTACGGGCGAATGATTTTAGTAAGCAATAACAATTCACAATAGGTTGCAGTACTAACATGCTTAGCAACATTGCACTGGCTACAACTCGCAGCACGTATCCAGCTGTATCGGACAGCAGCCGCCGTTGAGATTGTAGATAGAGACAGCACACCATGGGCCACAGGTTTTCAACTGTCGCTTCGCATTACCTTGGTTCGATCGGTCGAACAGTTCCTCGACAACACCACGAAACTTACTTCTACACACTTTGAGTTCGTCTCATTGGTTGACTGGCTCAACCTAGTAAACAATCTTACAAACTTGAGCAAGCTGGCACTGCACGCCTCACCAATGCCCGGCTGGGACCCTACTGAGTTGCAAATTGCAAGGACATTCGATCACTTCCGAGACCAGCTATCGTCGCAGATGCCTCGCCATCACGGCGTTCAAGACAGTAGCGAGGATGCGTTCGAGCGTTTCCGCCGCATCACGTCGGCCATGAGAATAGCGCTGCATGACGCACGCGGCATGAGTAGTCCAAACGGTACCACATTCGAGCTTGCCACAGGTTCTGGACGCACCGTTTCTCTTTTACATAATCTGGCCTTGCCTAAAATAAACAAGGGTGCACTCAATGGAGGGGAGAAGCTGCCGAGTCTACGCGACATGAATCCCTCGGTCGACATAACCTGCGACGACTTCCACTGGAAATTCCTAATGGGCACGGTCTGAATGAGTGGGCGGCGCAGAAGCCCACACGCTACGTCCATTACCAAATATCGGTGCACGAGATATTTATTTACGGGCTTGCAGCCTTGCATTCGCATCTTCAACGCAGTCGCAAGGGCAGAGACTTGATTCCTTTATGCTGCTATATCAGCTACCACAAATGACAACACGGTCGCTCGGAGCCCATCGCTAGACCAATCCATCCAAAAAATCTGGCAATTCGGAATTTTCGTACGAACCAGCTTCTGGAACCGAGGCTAAATCACCCCACATCCCGAAACAAGCCACACTTTAATAACAACCCCACAAACACCCATTAGCGAGCATTCTGGGGTTTTTCTCCGTAGCGTCTCCGGGGTTGTGACCGGTTGTTGTTCTCCCCCGTTTTCCACTACTTTCGTTCATTTGTATCTCGTTACTCCGTTTTTTTATATATATACCCAGCATGGATCAGCATCTGCTGTCGGCAAAAAGGTGGTTGTGTTTTTCCCTCTTTTGTTTACCTGGGCCCGGGTGTGGTGTCAAAGGTGGAGCGCGCATGTGAGCTTGGAATTAGTGTGAGATACGCTACCGGTATCGGTTCTTTTTTGGTCAGACGACCGTGCAGTCGGTAGCGCAGTGTATATATCCAGCCCCCTCATTTAATGAGTTGAATACTAGTTTACGTGTGCATTTGCGTAGCGGGTCATTTGCGATAGAGCTCACTGCATGAGGCACTGATCTGACTTTATCCTGAAATGACTTTCCATGTTGTAACCATACTTGTCTCATTGAACTAGAGACCGCAATGCGACTGACTACACCCATTACCAATAGTGTCAGTCAAGTAATCTTACGGTAGCGTACTCATATTTATGTATTCAAAACATCTACGCAGGTGTAGGGACTCGTAATCAATATCAAAACTGAAACATTCACGACTGTGAAGTCGCTGAAGCATTCTTTCGTCAAGGATTTCCGACTTGACATGTAGGTAGGTGTGCTTGAATAGAATACGTTTGGATGCGATCCTTTAAATCACTCTCTTCGTCTGTGAATATCAATGCATATCAACCTTTAGAGAAATGTCTACATATTCTCCTCTATCTGGGACATTTCTTCTTCGTACATTTCTACAATACACCACACATCTCCAACCGATCAGTTAACCACGCCAAACCCCCCGGATCAAAACCAACCGACCTCCACCCGCAAAAATGGTCAACTTGACTCCTATTCCTCCTCCCCTCCACGTCAACGTTAACGTTCAAATTCAGCCACATGTTCATCCTCATGTCCATCCTCAGCCACGTGTCCATCCTCAGCCACGTGTCCATCCTCGGCCAAATGTCCATCCTCAGCCAAATGTCCATCCTCAGCCAAATGTCCATCCTCAGCCACATGTCAATCCTCAACCACGTGTCAATCCTCAACCACATGTTCATGCTCAACCACATGTTCATGCTCAACCACATGTTCATGCTCAACCTCACGCCCACGCCCAACCTCATGCCCACGCTCAACCTCACGTCCATGTGCACCAACACTTCCACGCTCATCCTCACCTTCATCTACTGCAACACAGCCCAGCCCCCTTTCTCGTCTTCCAACCGATACACCATATGCACCATCTCGAACGTAGGCTTCCGGCTCTGCTGTAGCTGCAGCCACGACAAGTGTGACACGAGGGCACTACGAGGCGAAAGTATAAATGAGTCCAAACTAGGAAACTTCGTTCATGAACAGGGAAGAGGAGAAGGGGACACGTTAAGATGAGAATCATGTACATGGACATTAGAAAAGGGTTGAGAGTAAAAGAATTGTCAATTAGTAATGGTAGACTAGATACTCCTACACTCTAATGGCTAGCATCTTCATGTAGCCCATGTGTCATATCTTCTCTCACTTTTGATTTCACCTTCCAATAGTCTTCACATGTTCAATTCTTCAGTGAGAAGAATCTATGTCTGTATATATTCCCCAACTCTCTCCTTTACAACCCTCAATTCACAAAGCTATGACATAGTACATTCACACACTCTCTCTCTTCACATGCCCACCCTACCCATTTCCTTGCCTCCATACACGCGCCGCCTACCTGCCTGCCTAAACCGTTTTCCCCATCTCCCGTTGGCCCTTCCCCAGCAACTCCCACATTACCCACCCTCAACACAAACACCAAAACACACACACTCACTCATGTCCATCTCATCCCGACTAAAGCGCTGGTATACCCAGCGTACGCAGCGAAATCACGAATCCAAAACCCCCACCACATCTACAAAATACCCGGGATCAAAAGTCCCCCCCACAGTCCTACCCAGCGGTGAAGACGACACTCCCCCTTCTTTTTCTTCAAATATGCATACAAACGCACAACAAGCATCTGACAAGCTGGTGATAGTAGGTACTAAACCTGCTGATGGCCCTGCTGCCGTCGAAGAAGCGCAAAAAAGTACAGACGAGATGAGCGAAACGCAAGCTACACAGGCTGCGCAGACTACCGGTACACCTCCCGAAGATGCAATACGCTATCCAAAGTATGCGAAAGAGACAAAGGGGCCGTATTATACGAATGTGCTGTGGCATCGACGGAGTTGATTGGATATGTACAAGGAGGAGGAGGAGGAGGAGGAGCAGGAGGAGGTAGTAAGACTAGGAATCGGATCAGAAACATTACAGGCAGGATGTGATTTTTCATGCTTGACAAGCCTTCAAAATAGCAGTATTAAAGTGAGCTAAGAGTGTGTGTGGTTCAGGTAATCATCACACCTCAGAAAAGATAAAGTACAATATACACGATACCATGTTAAGAATGTGTTTTTTTTTAAATTAGAAACTCCCCCTTTTATGCTTTTTTGATAATGCATATCAAGTGCTGTTGGTTTTCAGATAAAAATACCAACGCTGTGGAACCCGGGTATCAAGACGCCGCCATAGCCAGTCCAAACGCCCCAATTTCCTAGCACAACCTCAAAAGTCTACACTGGTCTACAGTGCTGACCTTTACCACTAACGTTTCCTTCTCCTCCCATCTGTCTCTCCACTACCTCATCATCCTAAAAGGATGCCCCTCTGTACTAAACACCCAACTATCCAAACTCGCCACTTCAACCCCAGAAAACGTCAGCCAAAGATACTTGAGCGTCTCAGCCGCCCAAAAGCTCTCTTGAACATCTACCCATTTGCCCTCTCCCCCTTCCTTATCATCATACACATCTTTCAACTGCGCATACCCATACGGCGCCTTGCAGTGCTTCTCCATACCCTGCCACGCCTCCCACGCCCACTCCCTATACCGCTGATCGCCGGTAATCCTCCAGGCATAGAACAAGCTCTCCACATACTCTGGTCTTCCCTTGTACGCGGGTTCGCGGGCCCAAATCCCACTTTTGAGCGCTTCATTCTTCTGCCGCGTCGTCTCGGGTACGTATAATGGTACTTCGTAGCCGAATTTGGGGATCCAGGACCATGTTTCTGGGCCGATTTTCGTGGGTGTGCTGGTATAGCTATGGTGACATCCCTCGAGGAGTGCAAGGGCAAAAGTGCGGAGTGGGGCTTGGTCGTAGAGTTTGGAGGCTAGAAGAATTGTGCCCGGGGCGAAGCAGGCGAGGTGGCCTTGGTGGTTTTCGTAACGTTGGTCTTTTTGCCGCCCAATGTAGAGGTGCTGCATGTAGTGTCCGGCGGCGGGGGCAGACCGCGAACTGAGGTGTTTGCGCAACGAGTAGGCGGCTTGCATGAAGCGTGATTTGTAGGCGGGTAGGTGGGGGTCGGAGGGCGGTGCTAGCAGCGTCATTTTGACGAGATATTCGTAGTAGGAGTCGTGGCCGCCGTCCCAATGTCTGTGGCGGCCTACGGGTTGTCCGGTCATGATGTCGATGGGTGCGTCGACCATTCCAGGCCATGGTGTCTTCCAATTGGACCATACTAGAGGTGCCCATGCGTTTGTGGAGTTTTGTGCGTAGATGGGATCGCCAGTCAATTTGGTCAGGACGCGGCTCTCGAGTATGGAGGAGCCAGCTCGCGCAGGGCCGATGGCAGGATGCTCGTACTCGCGCTCTGCAGGGTCGTTTTTCAGGATAAACTTGGGATCTGGCTCACCCTGTCCCGTGTTGAAGTCGACACGAGGCCATGGAATGCCTGTAGGGGTGTCGTATGCTGGAGCAAGCTTCTCAGCCAGAGTGATGGCATGCTCAAGTATCAGATGGCGGGCCTCGCCAGTCAATATATCGTCCGGTATCATTCCGACGTCGTATATTTCCACGACAGACAGGAGCCCGCCTAGATAGCGTATGGTGGTCTCGAATGGGTCGACGAGGTCCTCTGCTTTGGTGAAGTCAATGGCCAGGATGTGCTCCAACGAATGCGCCAGCTCGTCCCACAGCCCCATGAGAGCCAATGTGCTAGCCGAGTCGACGATGAAAGCGCCCCAGCCATTCCTAGACGACGAGTTCCCGCCCGACACAGGCAGGACGTCGTCGTAGCCCCACGCATTCTCCTTGTACTTCCAGAAGGTGTATTTCATCGCATCCCGCACGCTCTTTGCCCGCGTCTCTTCCGCCTTGCCGGTACCATTCCAATTTGCATACTGTATCTGTGCACCAACGGCCGGCACGTCTCTGTCGCGAATGGTCGGGTTCTGAAACTCTTTGAAGAGCAGGTAGAGGGTGATGACGATGATGGCGGCGAGGAGCTTGAACGACGACTCGGGGTTCCGCTCGAATTTGGACTTGCCCCAGCGGCGGAAGCCGGGCATCTTTGGGGGAATGGTTCGAGGCCTTATGCTTGTGGTTTTGCTGGCAGAGACGCTCAAGATGCTGGTGGTAATAGCGCGAACATCTGTCCACACGGTGCGGAGGCACGGAGGTAATGCGGAGGTGCGGCAACAGAGGCGGATCTTCCAAGGCTACCATGTCATTATCCGGGCGGGACGAGGCGCTTGAGTGAATGGATTTGGATTTCCCGAGTCAGCTGCAAGCCATGGCGAGTACGACATTAGTCTGGTCTGCGCTGCGACGCGCTCCTGATGAAGTCTGCGACCTGTTGGCTTGGCGTTCTGCACTTCTCGCGTTGGCACCGCACATGACCGTGATTGGAAGCACCGCAGTCTCACTACTCCCCCGCACCCCACCATGGTTGTTTGGCGGTACGTCTGGTCAGCTTTTAATTCTGATTTGTACCTAATCGTCTGTACAGCTGGTTCAAGAGCAAACCGCCCAAGACGCGCATGATGATCGGCGCGGGCATCATGGCATATGCAGTTGCTGGCCTCTACATAACCGACAAGGTCGAGGAGAAATTCGGCCTCACCCCAACCGAAGAAGATGAAAAGCTGCTGCGAGAAGCTATACCAAGAATATACTCGGTCGAGAAACGCGACCGTTGAATGACAAGCGGCACCGGCGAGAACCCTGACGAAGCAAAAGCTGAGAGATACAAGAGAGGAAGGAACTACGACAGCAAGGAAATCGAGACAAGAGAGTCCACATAAGGGCATCTAAGCAGTGAGACGGAGAATACAGGCTCTGCAACATGACCCAGTTTCCAATACCTTCCTATACACCTCACGGGAATGACAAACTCTCAACAGTTGAAGCAAGATTCTGCTTTCGTTGCACAAATACAAAACTAAATTACACTACAGTACGTTGCATTACTACAAGAAAATACACGAACCTGTCTCACCCCGCTAAGCTACCAACCATTTATTTCTTCCCTTTCGCCCTCTTTTTCGCCTGCGTAGGAGCCGTGCTTGCTTTCCTCTTCGTACCCTGCTGGCGCGACAGAAGATACTCGGGTGATGGCCAGTGAATTGGGCTTACCGCCAGGAACGGCTCGTCTGGAGGTGGCCCATACATAGATATAAGCGCATCAACCACTTCATCCGCGCTACCGGAATCTTGTCCCAGTGCCTTGCGCCAATCTGCGAGAAGCTCCATGTTCTTCTCGTTCTGCTCCGCTTGTGCTGTTCTGAGCTCTTCAAATTCGCCAACGAAAAGGCGGTGCAACCGGCCTCGTACGTTCGCGGGCGTCAATCCTTCTATTACCTCCGGTGGCAAGTTCTCCGTCCACCTTTCCAGCTCTGAATCCGACAGAGAGCTGAACATGGGCGGGTCCAGATTGTAGTAAATCGTGTCCAGGCGCTGTTCAGCTTCTTCCTTCGGTATTTTTATTCTGATTTTGTCTTTGATCTCCGGTGCTGTAAAAGCACGAGGATCGTTTTTCCAATCAGTCATACTTCTAACTGACACGCCCTTAAAGCTGCCATGGTATGTGCGATGAAGGATAGCGCGTCTGGTCATCTCACCAACAGCCCCAGGATCATTGTTCGGGAACAAGTCCAAATTCAGCCTTTGAAAATTAATAAAGTTGGGGCCTGTGATCGCAATCCTGGCAAATTCGGGGACGTTGTCCTTGTTGAATCCTTTAGGATACTGGACTACTCTCGTTCTTGCTGGTAAACGAACTTTCGGGCGTTCGATATTGCTGGCCGTGGTAGTTCCTAGATTAACACCTCTTGATTTAGCGCCACCTGGACTAACAACTGGAGTACTTCTACTTCTTCTACTTGAACTACGTCTTTGCGACAGTAGCTCCCTGTCAAACACCTCATACTTGTCTTTCATTCTTTGTGCAATGACACCTGAAGACTCCCTACGAAGGCGTCTGCGATCACTAGTGTTGAACACTTCGTCGTCATTCAACCAGATATCTACCAAACGACCAGCTTTCTCGTCGGGGAATGTGACACCGGAAAGAGCATGCAATCCTGCTCGGAAACTTGTATGGTTGGCTTTTCTGGCTCTATCATCAAGTCCCAAAGATTTGAGAAGTTCCGTATTCGCGTTTCTCCACGCATCGAGCTCCGTGTTGGAGACTACCTGCTCATTGCCAAAGTCTGAAGGTAATGCTGAAATGCCAGGAGGTAGTTTGAGTTTGGACTTGTATTTGCGTTGCGGTGGAGACTCTTCCTCTGGCGGTGGAGTCTCCCGCACGATCGATTGAGTCTCCCGCACGATCGATTGAGTCTCCTGCGCGATTGGTGGAGTCTCTCTTACGGTTCTTTCGATTCCACGCACATTCTCGTAGGCGCGTCTGTAATATTCCTGCTTGGTTCGGATGCCACTGTATAATTGAGTGTTCTCGCGGATCTCATTTCGGAGGACTGCCTTGGAGATGACGGATTCGGGGTCGTTGGGGTAATATGTGAAGTCATCGTCGTCGTCATCTTCTTCGTCGGTATCGTACATCTCTTTATCGTCATCCCTAGGAGGAGGGGGGTTTTCACTAGGCTTGTTTCCTTTATCGCCCTGGCTTCTTTCACCAGGGGGGTCTCCTTCATCACTTTGGCTTCCTTCACCAGGAGGATAGTCTTCATCACCATTCCATCTGAAAGTGTCAAAGTCCACAACATCTTGCCGCCCGTCAAAGCCACGATAAGCCGTTGCGAGTAGAGGTCCCAATATCTTAGGTCCAAGGATACGGAACACTTCTGGCGTAATCTTCAGAGGAAGCTCGCCGACGCTTTGAGATTTTTCGTGCTCATGTCGAAACAACTCCTGCATTTCAATCCTTGTACGCAAGGAGTCAAATTCCATGTCTTTCCGGTTCTTATCCCAATCTCCAATCTTGAAGGACCTACGCAGAGCTTCGAAATAGGAGGGGTTCTCATAGAGGTACTTTACGAAAGCAACCACATAGGGCCCGGATGGTGCTGGGTCTGCTTTACATTGGTTGTTGTGTTTTTGGTGAGGGACGTATTTGGCTGTCTTTGCCTCAAATCTTCCACGTTCAGGGCCAAGGACTTTCTCAAGGCCACCGAGAATCTTGCCTGCAACTCGGCCGGTATCAAGCATGCGTGTAATCCTCCGCTTTCCGGGATTGCTTACGCTAGGTTCGAGACGCAAAGAGCCATCGAACCATCGGGATTTTCTTTTTTTCGTGTCGATAACTAACAGACCCCAATGCGAGGCTGCCCCTTCCTCCTGTCCTTGTTCGGGGAGAAGAATCGCATTGGACACTGGAACAATGATAAATCTCTTCCTCGCCCTGAAAGCCGTGGCATTCTCCAACCCCTCTATCGTACCGCTGCCCAGCCTATATAACTGGTTGCCCTGAGATACACTCAACACCCCTACATCGGAATTATCACGAGCCCCCATATTCATCCACACAGCTAGGGCACAATCGATGCTGCCATTCCCCAGCTGGTGTTGGTTGTCCCCATGACGTATATTGGTGATTTCAAGGTACTCTCTGACTCCGACCGCGCAAGTCATGGGGTGGTCTCCCGACAGCTGACCATTTTCAATCGAGAACAGGCTCTCGTTCAACCATTGATCACAGTGCTCCTGGTCGGTTTTGGTTTGATCAACTATCGGGTTCTTTGGTTGGTGGCTGGGTTGCTGTCTGGGTTGGTGGATGGGTTGGCGGCTGGGATTGCGTGCGCGACTTGAAGCCGGTCCCGCCATGAGGAAGAGTTGGTGGTAACAAGATGGTTCGCAACTTGGAGGAATTGATGGTGAGCCACGTGGACGTCGTGGAGCAGGCGAACAAAGATGTTAGCGTGCATGAAGGCGGGCAATGCTGCGATGAAGGCGGGCGTCGAATGATATAGTAATCGCGACAAAGGCCACTTTTAGTCATGGACGAGTGGTCCAAGACAAAAACGGTGGTTGGCCATGGGTAGGAGCCGATGGGGTTTCTTTGACGAAGAGCAGGGTAATATTGCCTTTGTTTGTATGATAGCCATTTACTTGGGATCCAGGGACTCGGCCACTTCGCCTACCTACGGATCTGCTTTTGAATTAGTTGTTACCGCATTCGTGTCAAGAGGTGATGATGTTTGTAGGGAAAACACAACGACGGGTAAACGACACCAACCAGCCACGTGATCAAAGAGATGAACAAAGCCATCAAGACTCAGCAGTCGGGGAAGAGGTATCAACTTGAATTCGGGCAGCTACATAGTGATATCGGGCTAGGGGGAAGTACATGTTTACACACAAAAGACAAAAAGGGCTCGTGACATTGCAGAAAAAAGCAAAGATGATTAATCGTATCCAAGAACGGGGATGTTGTATATATGGCGGCTTAGATACGGCTGCGATAGGGGCGAGGAAGAGGAGCAGATGACTGCTGGAAGAGCCTGTCAGGCAACCTATTCCCATACTGATCGAAGCGGTAATCCTCCTTTTGTTCAATCCACATCTGCTCTCTCATGTCAGCCTCTGGTGCCAACATTTCTAGAGCTTGCTACCGTAACGGGGAGGGTAGCCAGTATTGTAACCACTCACCTCGCGTCCGGCGTGCTTCCGGTCCAGAGGCACTGGTTGCGGATTTAGTATTTCTTCGTCGCCAAAGCCCGCGTCGCCTTTGAACCTACGCGAAAAGTTGGCGGCACCGATGGGCTGAGGTGCGCCGTACTCGGCGTATTGTCCTCCGTAGGTGTTGTATTGACCTGGGCGTTGATGGTCCTCGAACGACTCAGGGCGGCGACCTAGCGGTTCAGGGAAGGGACGAGCCTGGCTGTACCTGTCCTGGGTCTGGATGGGGTACTCGGAGCGGTAGTGGTCTTCCTGTTCGTAGCGCTCGTCATAGTGGGCCTCGTGGCGATGGTCGCGGCCCTGTTGTTCCCAGTGAGGGTGCGAAGGCTCGTAGCGGGGACCAGGACCGCGCTCGTCGTAGTGCTGGGGAGCAGGGCCACGGTGGCGCTCATCGATGTAAACATCGCGATGCTCTTCGTAGTGAGCTTGGGGCTGACGGTGGCGCTCGTCGATGTAGACATCGCGGTGTTCCTCAAAGTGCTGCTTGGGCGCACCATCGCGCTCGATCCAGACTTCCCTGTCAATGTGCGCAGTGTGGGCAGGCTGCTGGTGGTGATGGTGGTGAGGCTGGGGCTGGGGCTGGGGCTGGGGAGGCGGAGGGGGCGGAGGCTCTTGGTGGATGTCGATGTCGATGTGAGTCTCCTTCTTGGCCGTCTTGTGCTTGTGCTTGGGCTCCTCGACAGGCTCCAGAGCAGTCAAGTAGCCAAGGACCTCGGAAAGGCTGTTGTGGGCGACGGTGAGTTCCTTCTCCCTGTTCTCCAGCTTTTCCTTCTCACTCATGACCCAGTAGACGCGGTGCCTGATGCCGATGCGACGGCCATCCTCGACATCGCCCGCAACGCGTTCAGTCAGTGGCGCGATGTTCTCGAGGGCGCCACGCACGTCGCGCATGCAGCCGTAGACCCATTTAGACTTTTCAGGATTGGCTTCAAGAATGTCGTGGATTTCGCGCACGGAGAGAAGGCGTCGCACTTCCTCCAGGTCGGATCGCACACGGCCAATGATGCGC
Source organism: Pyrenophora seminiperda CCB06 (assembly GCA_000465215.2). Classification (NCBI taxonomy): domain Eukaryota; kingdom Fungi; phylum Ascomycota; class Dothideomycetes; order Pleosporales; family Pleosporaceae; genus Pyrenophora; species Pyrenophora seminiperda. The sequence goes on from KE747840.1 coordinate 124,132, forward strand.
ACATAGACAGCATTGGAGGGGCCAACGTCACGGACGCGTTTAGCTTTGGTAAGGAATTCGGCGAGTTTGTAGGCACCTCCCAGCGCAGCGCCGGCGGCGCCGAGGGTCATAATCTCACTTCTGGCCATGTTGGGCGGTGAGGTAGCAGCTTAGGGAGCTACCGGCAAGGTGAGGTGTTGGGTATCAATTGAGTGTGAGTGTAAGAGGGCCTGCGTCTCTGCGGATACCTGGCGCGAGCATCCCGCGCAGGTTCAACCGGCTGCAGAAAGTGGAGATGGACGCTTTGGTGTTGTTGTGTTAGGAGAGTTGAATCACTGTCCAGCTCAGCTCAGCTCAGCCCAGGGCAGCACGGAGACCTGCAAGGGCCATGTTTGGGGGGCTGGGGAGTCGACGTCTAGTCCACATGGGGCGCCGCTAGACGAGCAACGCGACCAACCCGAGGTCTGCACTCTGCACTCAAACGTGCGCTGATGGATCCACACCGGACGAACAGGTGGCTGCGACAAGGTGGCTTGCGTTGCGCAACGAGCGCATCGTAATTATTGTCTTGGTCCCTAATAGCCATCATCTACGGATTATCAACAACCCACGCAGAAGCCCCCCTATCAGCCTCGGTACCGTAGCACGACAACGACCTTGGCCGCCTGTACATAAACAGCTCCTAGTACATGTAAACACCCGTTTTTGGTAGTCTTGTTTACGCCGTCTGATACGCGCGCTTGGATCATCCCAGTCACAACTGTCATCTCCGCACTGACGGCGTGCCTGAAAACCGGATTTTCGTCCATTTTCATCTCTATTTGCTACCTTAGCAGCCAATTGCCGAGCCGGGGATTATCGACTTCAGCCCTCAACCATTTCGCCTCCATCTCCTTACGAATTGCCGGCCCGAGCTTTGCCAATCCCAGCCCGCTGCCAGAACCCTATTTACCATATTTTGCAATGAATTGCCGGACGCGAGCATCGTTCACGTTCAACTCGGTCCCCTCGGCATCGAGCAACTCCCGATCCTTCTCCTCTAGCTCCGTCTCCATTGCTTTGAGCTGCTCATCCAGCTTGTCGTCTGTCAAGCTCACCGTGTTGAAGGGCGCATGCTTGTACAGCACGCTCACTATAGCCCTGATATCTGTATCCGCTTTGCTTGAGCGCTCCGCAAGTTTTTCGTGTGTGGAAGTTGTGGCTGATTTGTAGTGATCTTGCAGCTTCTTGTCCCGCTCGAGCTGAGTATGCTGTAGCGAATCCTGAAGCATCTCAATATTGTCTTGATGGAAAGATATGCCCGCGTAACGAAGTGCGTCTTGTAGTGCGACTGGTAGATCTAGCATTTGGTTTGGCTTGAGCTTGACCATGGGTGTGAAGGCAGCTGTGCTGGAGTTCATTCTTTTGTGTGGAGGTCTGGGTGTTGCTGGGAGAATCGTGGGCATGCGTTTTGCTGCTGCTGCCTGGACGTAGGCGAGTGCCTGTTGGAACTCATCGCTTTCTGTTGCACTCGTAGCTAGTATGTCGAGGCGCTTACCCATGTATTCCAACGTAGAGAGCACCTGAAGCCATTAGCAGTAGTTCTTTGCAAACTATGTTTCTACTCACATAGTTGAGCCATGCAGCCTGCGCCTGCACCCTTTCTCTGTCTCTGCGCTCCTTCATGTCAGTCATGGGCTTACGTATATCGTGCTCGACAACCATTTCAGCAACAGACGCAATCTCCGAGTGCAGCTCCTCCAGCTCTGCCTGTAGCGCCACTTTTCGTTCCTTGAGAGCCTCCTCCGACTCCTCGGCAACTCCGTTTTGCGCGTTCCCAATACTATTGAGAAAGACGGTATCAACGCGTGCCTTGATCTCCGCAGTCCGGAAGGAAATGATGGCCTTGCACCATTGCTCTATCGACTTCTCATCCTCGTTGACTTCAGGGTCAGTTACAATTTGAGACATCAGCCCTGGAAGTCGGCTCAGAATTTGGTCATCGGATGAGAAGCGCTCCAATAGGTAGCTCTTGAGTGAGGACTTTTCGTGATTGACTTCCCGCTGTGCGTCTATCATTTGCTCTGTGACGGATCCAGCAACATCATCAACCTGATTGAATCAATATCAATGTAGCAGAATATTAGCATAAGAAAACTCACCGAAACATCCAGCCGCGCCTTCTCTTGTCCCTCTTTCCTTCTTCTCTCGTTTCTCGCATGCTCGACATTCAGGTTCGGCTTGTCGAGGGCTTTGAGTTTCATCAACGCATCTTTCTGCGCTTCCAAAACTTTGCACTGCTCTTCGATTGCTGCAGTCGAGACTTGCAGCGATTCAATTGCGGATGCAATCTCGTGGTCCAAAAGGGGCCGGATGGGTTCACCCTCCCTTTCGTACTGGTGTAAGAGACCCTTCTTCTTCAACGTCTGGTACCTAACCGATGATCAGCATCATAGCCGTATATACCATCTCTGCACGTACAGTTCCAACTCTTCTTTGGTTAACAGCGTCTCTTCGTGCAGATATTCCTCGACCCATGTCGCGGACTCATGGTATGCGTCCCCATGCTCGAAGCTGAGGAGTATCTTGTCAAGATCAACATTCAGACCCCTTTCTTCCACAATATTCAGCAGGTGGTGAGCTGCCTGTTCTTCCGCCATGACCACAGGTTGGGTGTTACTGTTTGTTTCTTGCTAGGCCTGGAGATGCCAATGCAGTTAGCTTGTGCTTGGGTACATGTGGCAGTACGGTCAGCCACACTAACCACAGACGCAGTCGCGTTTTTGGCCCTGACGCGCCACCAAATTTCTACGATATGCACAGCAACGCCAATACAGTTACAGCCAGACGTATGCAATCATAGTTACAATGCCTCCCAGCGCTCTAGAATCCGTCATCGTCACCGAACCTACCAAAGAAACTACGCAGCAAACTACAAGCACTATTTCTTCAGCACCACACAACCCCGCGCATGAAGAGCACCAATACCTCTCTTTAATCCGCAACATACTCGAGAATGGCGAACACCGACCCGACCGCACCGGGACAGGCACATACGCCCTTCCCTTTCCCCCGCAAATGAAATTCGCTCTCTCTCGCCCCTCATCAGACCCCACCAGCCTAGACGCGGAACTTATCCTCCCCCTCCTCACCACCAAGCGCGTATTCCTCCGTGCTGTCATCGGCGAGCTCCTCTGGTTCGTCGCCGGAAGTACACATAGCAAGTCCCTGTCGGATGCAGGCATCAAGATCTGGGACGGAAACGGGAGCCGCGAGTACCTTGACAGCGTGGGCTTGTCACACTACGAAGCAGGCGAATTGGGCCCTGTATACGGATTTCAATGGCGGCATTTTGGTGCAGAGTACAAGGGCCATTCACATGACTACACAGGCGAGGGCGTGGACCAATTAGCTGAGATTATCGACAAGTTAAAGAATAAGCCGTATGATCGCCGCATTATACTCAGTGCGTGGAACCCGGCAGATATCAAAAAGATGGCACTACCACCGTGCCACATGTTTGCACAATTCTACGTGTCCTTCCCGGGACATAAGCAAGGGGAGGCGAGGCCGAGGGGGATACTGCACTCGCTACTGTACCAGCGGTCTTGCGATATGGGTCTTGGTGTTCCGTTCAACATCGCTTCTTATGCATTGCTTACTCACATGCTGGCGCATGTGTGCGATTTGACGCCGGGCACATTTACACATACTATGGGCGATGCGCATGTGTATTTAGATCATGTGGAGGCACTCAAGGTGCAGGTAGAGAGGGAACCGAGAGAATTCCCAACGCTGAAGATCAATAGGGATATTGGAGCGAGCATCGATGGGTGGAAGGCGGAGGAGTTTGAGGTTGTGGGGTATAAACCGCATGCAAGCATTGCTATGAAGATGAGTGTGTAGAGATGGATATAATATGTATATGACCCTGTAGATGAAACAAACATACAGACCAATGACGACTATTTACTGCGATTCGTAATCCCGCAGGTATACGTAGCCATGGCCGAGACAGGCAGAGCATACGGTATAGTGACCAGTTACACCGCTCGTTGCTCAGACGACGCAGCCGCCTCGCGCTTGGTGGGCAAAATCCAGCGCTCGACGCACCCTGCGGCCTGGGCTCAGACTTGCATCAAACAGCCCCTTCAACCACCAGACAAGAACCCACACCGCCTAAACCGCTGCTTTTTGGACCTTCACGATACTTCTTCCCGCTCTACCAAAGACGTCGTACGTATATCAATACACACAACACAATGGTATGTAAAAGTTCCCGCTGCCACGCTCCTTTGCGTGGAATGCGCCAGCCCCGCAGTATGTAGTGCCGCGTGCTCGTTGGCCGCCGCGGCTAAGTCGACCCTGCCTGCCCTCAGGCAAAAAGCGGCAGGAACGAATAGGGAGGGCCAAACGCACATGTTGCCCTTGCTTCGCTGCTGTGCTACACAGTCACAGTCGCCAAACTCGACTGTCAAGAGGGCACAACACATCAACACCACCACCACTACCCCCACGAAACATTTGGAATCGCGAGAAAACGGACAACAATGGATAACAATAACCAGGCCTCAACAAACTACCGCGAAGCTTTCCAGCTCTTCGACAAGCGTGGCAACGGCCGTGTCGACCGTGGTTCGCTAGGCGACCTTCTGCGCGCATGCGGACAGAACCCTACGCTTGCTGAGATTGATGATCTCGTACGCGGTCTGGGTGGAGCCGACTGTATGTTTGTCCATGGTTCCCGCAGCCTGCCTTTACCGTTGACGGGCAACGTTGGCTAATACCTGTCCCCCATAGTCGACTTTGAAACCTTCTCCAAGATCCTCAACCGCCCCGGCGGCTTCCGCGAGCCATTTGACATCGAAGAGTACATCCGCGGCTTCCAGGTCTTTGACAAGGACCGGAGCGGGTTTGTGGGCAAGGGTCAGATCAAGTACATTTTGACCAACCTGGGCGAGAAGATGAGCGAGGAGGAGGTAGACGAGCTGTTCAAGAGCACGATTGATGCGAGCAATAACGAGGTCGATTACAGGGGTATGTCTTGTCTTTGCGCATCTCGATTTGCTGCATAGAGACACATGAAGCTAACCAAGTGCAACAGAGTTTGTCAAGACGATCGCGGAGAACTAAATACTCCCAAATACAGTCTCGGATTGTTTGACGTCTTTGTTTACGCGGCATGTCTGTAACGGGTCACGGTTATTTTTGAGCCATGCGGGTTATTTACATTGGAGTTGGAAACCGGTCAGAATTATAAATACCTCTACTTCTTCTTCTGCGATATCGTTCAAGTAGGGAAAGGAAACCGAGTTGCTTAGCTCAGCTATGCTAGGCCAGTCTAGTGCATGTGTGGAAATGAAGCAACAAGTGCAAGCCAGCCGTCACACCTGCAAGACCATGCACAAACGATGAGAAGATGATGACATAGTTGTAACGTAAGAGGACCAAGTTGTTTGTAAAAAACAGTGTGAAGTTGGACTCTGTTTTTGGATCCACAAGGGGAAACGCTATTGTTCTATAAACATGTGAGGCTCGTCTTGGTAGCGTGAGAAGCCTTGCGCGTTCGCCAATGGGGGTATCTAGATATCATAATGTATGCTACGGCTGCTGACAACAACGACGATGTTGATGATGTATTCCGTGTGGTGCCGCGCCACATGCTCGGACCAAAGATGGGGAAAAAATAAATAAAGCAAAGACGCCCCCAGCCCCCCGTCCGTAAGTGAACCCCGAGACAAGCAAAGAACGCCTAAAAGAAAACAAAATCGTTCAGGGCATGCATCATTATGACTCAGATTTGGGATGACCACTTGATAAGGGAAAGAAAGAAAGGAAGGAAGAAAGAAAAAAAAAAGGTCCGTGTATGTATCGCACGCCTGGGCACACGTGGTGGTGACACAGGTGAATTGAGGTGGAGAGGGACAGAGAGAGAGTCGCGGAAAGCGGGGAGCCCTTGTAACACGCAGCCGTCGGACGGACCCCCGTTGTTCGCGCTCGTCGTGGTTCGGAGCTACTAACAGTAGGCGTGTGCATGTGGCGTTGTGGTTTTCTTTACTCCGCAACCGGTGAGATAAGCGGACTTTATCGTGCCGAGAGCGCATAGCGCCGCGTGCGCCCTCGCTCAATTTCATGCCTTGACTTCGGTGACATTTACGGCGGCGCCCATGGGCGCGCCGCCACCAGCAGCAGCACCCGCGTGCTTGTTGCTGCCCATGATCATGTCGCTGGTCTTGACGAAGCCGCCGGGGAGCAGGAAGACGTAATCCTCGCGTCTTCCTGTTCGGTCCACGGCAAATTGCTGCCAGTCGAGCTGGTAGCCCACGACCAGGCTGCAGCGCCCGCACCGCTGCAGGTACCGCTTCTCGAAGCCGTCCGAGGAAGTGATGATTTCGGGCTGGCGGTCCTGGCGCGTAGAGAGCAGCAGGCCGTAGTGGTCGTGAGACGGGTTGGGGGCCGTGTTGCTGCGTGAGCGGCCGTTTGCGCCTGTGCCGGAGGGAACCGCGGGCGGTAGGGGCATGATGTGAGCCGAGTCCTGAGAGTGGCGGCGTGTGGGGAGCGAAGGAAGGGGTGTGGTGGTTGCGAGGAGGAGATGGCTGCAGAGACAGTGGTATGTGTACACTGTGTTGCTGGCCTGTAGGGAGATTTTCTCCTCAGGCGAGGGCGAGGGCATGGCGAAGTAGGCGCGGGAGGTGGTGGCAATGTCCATGGTGTGTGGTTGTGGGTGGGTTTAGCTTGGTAAAGGGAGAGGTGGTTAGAGTGAGTGTCGAGTAGTGATGGTGGGTTTATGTAGTATTGTGTAAAAGCGAAGGTACGGCTCCGATCAACGGGGTCCGTGGTCTGCCTGGCGAATCCTGTCGGGGCTTACAGCACACGCTATTGTAATCGTGTGGAAGGTTGTGGAAGGATGATGTGATGTGATGAGAGACAGAGACTCAGGTCCAGAAGTAGTGGGTGGGCACACTGGACAAAAGCGTCAACCTCGGAGGCTCTGACTGCACTTTATACTAATTTCCCCACAAGGAACGAATCTCGAAACGGGAGAAGGCCGTAGTCCCCTAGTTTCTTACAGGAACCAGTTACCAAGCGCGTATTGGCTCGATATTGGCTAGGTGGATACGAAGGAGAGTGCCTTTCTTCCAGTACGTTCCTGGCCTGGTGTGGGAGGGGGGCAGGGACACAGTGGCGGCGGCAGGATAACGCCAAGCAACTTCTTGCAGCGAGGGGCGGGCACTTCCGTCTGTGCGTGGGCGGACGTGAGGCGGAGTGATTGACGTAGACGTGCTGGAGGGTGATTTGTTTGAAAGAGTGTCCGGGCTCGAAACTCTATAGTACAGCCAAGCTCACTTGTGAGACCGGCCGGGGCCAAGCACCGAAGGGGGACGGACAGAGGAGTCAGACGCGGGACTCGAGGCTGGAAAAGGTTGCAAACGGAGTCGGAGGGTCAGAGGAAAAAAAAGGCCCACTTTGGTTGTTGGTGTTGCTCCACTGTCGCGAACGGCTGGAATGTGATAACGGGAGCAGTGCAAGATGGGAGGGGTGGTTTATGGTGGGGTTGTCTATGGGATGGGGGACCGATTTATAGTGTAACGTCTGCTAATGTCACAACATACTGCGTGAACAGGCAGAGGGTATCAGCCAGGCGTCATTGCATCGCCCGTACAACCGTACTTGGACCGTCTTTGGGCAAAAGCAAGCGGGCCATGTCCGTCAGCACACACTGTGAGCACAGGACAACCCCACGATGGCGTCCCCACGTTGGTGGGCGGAGTCGTTGTTTGTGCGAATCGACGTGCGGCAGGCCAGCACGCGTCGCAGCTTTGTGCGTCTCATTTGGTAGCCTGGCCATGTGACAGGGCTCGCTGACAATGGGCCGAGAGGCCAGCAGCAGGCCAGAGCCGTGCACAAAGCTGCAAGGCCGCGCTTGCACGCTTGCACGCTCGCCTCAATTTGCACACGGCGAGTTTCGGACCATCTGCATCTGTACCGCCCACTTTCGACGCTTCAGCAAGCCTTGGCTGTACCTGAAGGCGCAAGCTTGCGACGACTTGGCTAGCCACGCATTGCGCGCGACCACCGGGGAAGATCCGAGCATGCCGCTCACAAAGGATGTTATCAAGTTTGGCACTTTTGTGGTTACAAGTCAGGTAAGTAGTCTTTTTCCCTTTTCCCGCCCACTTTGTTTTATTAATTATGCGCCGCGCTTGACCGGAACGAAAAAGATACATGGGCTTACGTGGTTGCTTGGTGTTGTGTGTGTGTGCGTGTAGGTGTTCCACGTAACACGTCTGTCTTTTGCCATTGTCAATCTCAAGCCCCTGCTGCCGGGCCATGTCCTCGTATCTCCGCGCCGCCTTGTGCCACGCTTCAACCACCTTTCCGCGGCGGAGGTGCAGGACCTCTTCCTGACCGTCCAGCGCGTCTCGCGCATGGTCGAGCGTGTCTTTAGTGCCTCGTCGCTAAACATTGCCATTCAGGATGGCGTAGACGCGGGGCAGAGCGTGCCTCATGTGCACGCACATATCATTCCCCGCAACAAGGCCGATCTAGACGACAAGGGCGGCACCGATGCCATATACCAAATGATGGAGAGCGAGGATGCCCATCTGGACACGCAGTTCAAGGAGAAGGAGCGGGCTGCCAGTGCACATCTCGCTGAAGAGCAGAAAAGGGGGCGCTTCCCAGCCGTCGACAATGAGAGTCGCAAGCCTAGGAGCGACGAGGAAATGCACAAGGAGGCTGAATGGCTGGCACAGGAGATGGCCCGGGATGAGCAGGCAGTACCCGCCAACGACGACCATCAGACTGCTTCTTGAGATGGAGCACTATTACCATCCATTTCGAACTGTAAAGTAGCCAAATGCACTGTCTCTAGTTCGCTTCAAGCGTACGGGGTACTGCGCCATGCCTGGCATATCGAGCCCTCTCTTGAATTTTGACGTGCGCAGCCTCATTTACATCATCAGATAAACCCCGGCTTGGCGCTGCACTCTACCACACTTCACCTTGCACCTTCACTTTTCTTTATTTTTCCCTGACCACCGGCAATCAAAACATTACGTACCTGCTAGTGCGCTGTTTCATGCTCGTACTAGTCGTACATGTGTAGACTGCCTTGAATACATCATAGTAAGCTTATTGAAACGTAAGATATCACTTTGGTCAAGGACAGTAGTGGATGCACAACTTCCAAGTCGGCCAAAAATAAGCTATATTATTATTGAAAGGATTATATAAATTAACCAAGTATTACAACATCAACCGTATCGTTGCCCGGGTCGAGTGGGATGGGACCAATAGATGGTGACGATTACCTCTTGTGTGAACCCTGGGTAGACATAGGGCCCCAATTAATCATGTTTAACAACCAAAGATCTCATCCGATTTGTTAGCTAGCTTAGCTGGGAAAGGCTATATTAACAAACCTTGATCAAGCAATCTCACGCCCGTTACTTGAAGCGGCCTCTTCAAAGAACAGACTAATTCCACTAATGGCCGATAAGTACGACCCAGACGAACCTTCGGGCTCGTCCCTCCAAGCGTTCCTCCAACTTGAGTCCCAAAGGGATTATCCCCCTGCCAAAAAGGCCACCAGAGTCGATGATGCTGCTCTCAACCCTACACTAGCGTTCCGCTTCTTCGATCTGCCAACGGAGATACGCCATCATATCTACTCCTTCTTAATACCGCGAAACATCACAATTGCATTGAGGACGATTTCTCCACATACAAACCGCTGGCGTCGTGAAGCTCAATACTGGCCTATTACGGGCGTTTACAAGGATGGACGACACGTCCATATAGGTGGCAATCCCTACTGTACTCACAGAGCACACAAAAACTCAAATGGTCAATGGTGCAGACATCTCAGGGGATCAGACCTTCCCAACAGCTACCGATACAGCCGCTTCGTCATCCAGACGCAACTTTTTCAAGTGAGCAAGTACGCTTACCACGACGTACAATCCGTCCTGTACGGGCAAAACATCTTCAAGTTCACACTGGATGGAAACGCGCTCCAGCCACGATCGCTCCGCAGTCCCGCGATCTTTGGCCTTCTCGGCAAGACAGAGGCTTCGCTCGCGCTGCTCCGCAATCTACGTCGCGTCCACATTCATCTTCTCGCCACGGATGTACACTGGTCCGTCAAGCGGCAGCGCTCGCGTCTAGCCTACTTTGTCGAAATCATCAAAGAGCACGCAGACAATGCGAACAAGAAGTCTCTCCTGGAAGAACTCACCGTCACTTTTGCTCTGACCGGCGGCCGACATGATGATGATGATGATGATCCTTTGCGCGCCGTGGAAAAGTCAATGTTCGCCCTAGAGAGTTTGGTCCCACTGCGTGGTATCAGGACGGTGCAGATTTCTGGTTCTGGGCTGCCAGAGTGGTATATAAAGTGCTTGCAGTTGGCTATGCAGGGAGAGAGTGGCGAGGTGGAAAAGTCGGAGTGGCCTTTGGTGCGGAGGAGAAGACGTCGGGCATATAATTCGCGTTACAGGATATTAATGGCCACGTCGCGGATGTGGTACCACCCAATGCTGAACTGGAAGGTGTTTGCGGAGCGAAATGGTGTTGCTCTCCCGGACGATATTGATAGACTCTGGGCTATTGAGGAGTAAAAGAGAGGCGCACGGAGAGCGAGAGCGTGTTAAATTTGGAATGTAGTTGGTTTGATTGACCGATCAAGAAATGGGATTGTATTCTTTGGACAAAGATATCGCCATATCTACCTATGCACCACCCCGATAAACGTCCTCTCCCCCCCAAACATATGCACACTCCTACTAAAATGATCCTCGTCCTCCTCTTCCTCCTTGACCCACACCCCATCCACCAACTTTGCCCTAACCATCTTCTCTCCCTCCTCGTCGCCTGGCAACCTGCCCTCCTGATCCTCTCCCGGTAACCTCCCCTTATCCCTCACAGCCCCCTCTGCCATCCTCACCCCCACCGCCTCAACAACAGTATCAAACCCAGCTTCGACGTCCTCCTCGCCCCACGGCAAAGCCTCCACATCAATCATCTTCTCACGCCCCAGCAAACACATGATAATAACGCCCGCACCTGCCTTGGACATGACCTGATTAGACTGTTTACAAGCATCATCATTACAGCACTCATTGCACCCTTCGAGACAATGACAATTCATAAGTCGCTGACACGCCTGCTCCAGCAACATATCTACAAACTCGAATGCCTTTGTACTGATACCAGACCCGCTCGCTCCCCCTTTGGCGTCGTAGAAAGTAAGTCTGGCGGGCCGTTTGCGTGTGGATTCTTTTGCGAGAAACTCCTTTTCGGGAACTTTGCATTCGGTGCGGACGTCGCCGGGGAGGGAGATTACAAAGTTTGGCATGAGCGACAGGACTGCGTGTTCTGCGGCGTGGATACCAGCGGCAATGTTAAGGCGGCGGGATTTTAGAATGTCCAGAGCGGATTTGGGCACGTCGAGCCACATGCCCTTTGAGAAGAGGATGATGGGTGGGTTATCGACCTGCACGGCATCGAGGATGCGTCGCCTCTTGTCAATTTTGAAGAAGCCGTACACGACCTGTTGAATCTTGATAGGTCCGTAAAAAGCCTTTGACTTGGATCCCGGGATCCGGCGTATGGCCTCGGTTTCTACGGGGTCAATGTCCGTGTAGTCGCGTTGCTGAGTTGTCCAGTCTACTTTTACGAACTCGACTTTTGCGAGCATGCGCTCTTGGCTGAATTCCTTGACCAGGTACGTATTTCCTTGGTGTAAGAAGATGCCACCGTCGTAGAGGGTGAAGAAGGCGCGTGACGCTTCAAGTTCCTCAAGGACGACGTTGCGCCCGTTTGTGGTGTCGATGATGGCAAAGTGGTCTTCTTCTGTGTCGCGGATGGCGACGGTGCGTGAGGGTTGTGGAAGGAAGCGCGTGTTGACATGGTAGAAGCCTTCGGGGTCGCGGCGCATGCGTTCGCGGGCGATTTTGGGGAGAAGAGGCCCAAAGTAGGAAGTATCGACTTCGACGTTGATGGGCATTTCGTGCGCGGCGCATTGAATGTGGCCTTCCAGAACGAGCATGTTCTCTAGGTCAACTTGTAATGCGCAGTTTGGCTTGGTAAAAATCTCGTCAGGGTTGGACATGTAGTATTGATCTGTGGGGAAGGAGTCGCCAACGAGTACAGAGAGCGAATCTTTGTTTCTTCGGCCTGCGCGGCCACTCTGCTGGCGGAGGTTGGCAATGGTGTAGGGGAATCCGACTGTGACGACAGCATCGAGAGATCCAATATCGACACCTAGTTCCAGCGCACTGGTAGCCACGATACCGCAGAGCTTACCGTCGAACATTTCTCGTTCAATTTCTCGTCTGTCTTGCGGAGTGTAGCCACCACGATACGACATGACTCTAGGGATCACCTCCGTTCTCTCGAGGTTCGTCAGTTCCGTCTTGACTGCAGCAATTAGCCCCTCACACTGCTTCCTCACACGACAAAACGCAATTGCTCGAACACCCCTTAGCATGAGCTGGCAGAATAACTTTGCAGTCTCAGCCATACAGTCGCCACGTCCAGATGTAGGATCCCCTGGATCCTTGAATGGCGTATTCCAACACAAAAACTCTTTCCGCCCAGAAGGTGAGCCATCAAAGTCCGTCAACTTGACCTCGTCAACGCCAAAGATGGTCTTCATGTGCTCCTCTGGGTTTGCGACCGTAGCAGAACAGGAAATGAATTTTACATGGCGGTTCCCCACCGCTGCGCATATCCTCCGTAGGCGGCGCATGATGAATGCCATGTGTGCTCCAAAGAGTCCGTTGTAAACGTGCAACTCGTCCACCACGACGAACCTTAGGTTCTGCAGAAATGATCGCCATGCTTCTTCTTGCGGCAGTATCGTAATATGCAACATATCAGGATTCGTGAATATAATACGGGCCTCATCGCGAATGTAGTTGCGGTCGCCCATCGGCGTATCACCATCAAAGGTCTCAACTAGCACTTCTTCAAAACCAGGCATAAACCGCAGAAGCTCTTTCATGCTCTTCCGCTGATCTTGTGCTAGCGCTTTTGTAGGGAAGATGTACATTGCCCGAGTATTCGGCTCCTGTTCCAGCTGGTGCAACACCGGTATCTGGTAGATGAGTGATTTCCCGGAGCTAGTCGACGTCGAGACAATCACATTATGTCCATCATGCAAGTTGTTGATAGCCTCCGCCTGATGCGCATATAGTTGAGTAATACTCTTCGTGTTGTATAGTGCGTTAACGAGATTCTGCGACATGACAAAGTTCAAATCGTCGTAGATGGGCTCTTGAGGATCGAAGACGCGGTGACCATCTGGCACAATCTGACCAGTATACCACTCCAATGTCTTAATCTCATTCAGGATTTCCGGGATAGCCTTGCGTTCCGTGGGTATTGTGGCTGGTATCAACGATCTCTCTGGACCAGGTGTCGATTCTCTACTCTCAGTCGACACCGGTATGAATGCTTTCGAATCCTCCTTGATCTTTGCCACCGCATCGATACTCTCCTCGGCGCAGTTGTTCAAGAAAGCATTGACTGCCGACGTAAACTTTACGTTTCGTTTCTCGATAAGATTCATCATCTGCTTCTGACTATACACAGGCATCTTGAGATCCTCATTGCGCAGCTTCGTGGTAGGCTTTGTAGGTTCTCCAGTCTTTTTATCTTTAACCTGGCGCTTTAAATCGCCGTCAATAAACTCGAACAGCAACACCTCCTTGTGCTCGCCCTTGTCGGGTTCAGGCTCTAAGATGGCAAAGTCGGTCGTGCGCCTCCCATGCAAGTTGTCTTCGGAACCCATCAAGTTGATTTGCAGCATTGCTTCGTCGACGTATGCAAAATTTATGGCCTTTGGGACCAATGCTGTGATTTGCGCCACATCTTCAATGATCAACTCTCGTTGCAGGTTTCCCTCGACAGTGCTTTTCAGATTATCTAGGGTCGTTGCGAGATGCTTGCGTGTACAAAGAAAGGTGTACACCATATTCAACGCGCGATGTACTTGAGCAAGCTTCGTAAAGTGCTCAGGCCAGGGAATTGAAGTTTCGACCAGCGTGGAGGAGCCATGGCGCGCGAGAGTGGGCTTGCTAGCATCCTTTTTCTTTGGTGTCCTTCGCGGCTTCTTGCCTCCGTCGTGCGTTTTGGTGGCTACTGTTGTCGTCGTTGTGCTCTCGACCGTCTCGGGTTGGTGAGGTTCCATCTGCGAGCCTTCGGGTCCAACAACCTCGTTCTGGGCTTCGGTAGCCAGTGCGACTTCTTGAATATCGTCATCGTCGCGGGACTTTCGTTTTCGCTTTCGTACAGTTTGATCCGACACCGTTGCAGCCTTCATCCGCGGCATAGTTGTGCATTGTCGTGTTCGTGGTGTGCGACGGGCGGTCAACTTTGTTCAATAATCCATGACGCAATGGCGCAAGAAAGGTGCGCTTTCATCCAAGCGATGAAAAGGGCTTACTACTTTTTCCTCGTGCATTCAAACTACTACAGATACGCGATCTTCTTTGCTTCCACCGCGGAAGCGAGTGTGACGTGGGTGGACGTAGGGACGCGAACATTCTCGTGGCGCGCCTTGTCACGCTCTCACGTGCACAAATCCACTATCAATGATATGCAAGAATCAAGTTATCCTACAAGCCATAGCAAACACATAGTTCTCGATCTAAACTTTTGTATTCATTCCCATCGTCCAATACCTTAGCAGATGGGCAAGAGTGCACAAGAGCACAACCATGACATATTAACACACCACCCGGGGTATAAAGCATTCAATGTCCCTCCATGCCACCAAGTAACCACTCGTGCATTTACAGAAAGGTATCGTAATAGGAAGCAATCCTCGCTAGAATGCAACAACATCAGGAAAGACAGACCAAAACTAGTAGAAACATACAGCAAACCATAGCCTCGTAAATGAAAGAATATTGCTTGCCAAATGAGAACAGCAGTAGTATGGCGCCTAGGCGCAAGAAAGAAACCATTCCTGGGTGCCTGGTATGCGCTGGATTTAAGGGGTTTAATACCCAGCTGCACTCGCATTTGGAATCAGCATCTCGATGCACTTAGTGAGTAAGTTGCTCGCCTCGTGCAGCAACTCCCACCTCGTCTTCTTAAACATGTCCCTCATGATAATCAGCAATCCCAGGCAAGCATTTCGATTTGTGATTTTGGTAAGATCATCAGGTGACCTCACGCCTCCGACACGGTTGAGATAGAGAACCATATCTCTGACCTTGTCATCGTAGGTGGGAAGCTGGTAGGGTTCCTTCACAACTCCGTCAAGCGCGAATCCATATGACCACACAATCAGGGTAGCAAAATATAATACCCACGGTCGATTGAGGAGGTAGTCGTTTCGTGCCGAGTAAGTTAAGCCGGAGGCAGGCGAGGAATTGGGGTTTAGGCTGTGGTCCCCTGCGACTAACACATTGGAAAGGAAGCGCAAGGCATAGAAAGTAGCGTCACGGGCTCGGGCAGAGGGGGCCCATGCCTCCTTCATCCGCTTTTGAGCGCCGTTGTAATCCTGCGGTGTGATTGATCTTCCGAGCAGCCTGGGAGCACCAGCATAAATTTGACAGTCCACAATATCAACGTGCATGGCCATGTGCGCCAAATGGTGCAGAACGGTCCGTGATTCGAAGACGTTGTCTTCGTCGACGCCATGAGAGTAACCGTATGTATGTGAAGAGGAACGGTCATCCGGTCGGTTGAGCGAGCTGTCAAAGTCTTGCTTCCAAAAGTCAAATGCTCGCGTCAAAGATCCCCGCCACTTGTCGCGACCACCCAGAGCCGGCGTGACGCCAAGTGAGCTGACTTGCAAATCTCGCTGATTCATGTGCCACGATACGCTGAGCAAACCCGCCATGAGAATTGTGCGCCCGAACGAATTTGTACGGACACTCTGTCCATTTAGTGTCTTCTTAAGACCGTCGAGGAAGGACATTGGTTTTATGCCATTTGAAGTCAGTGTCTGCTCAACCCGGCCCACTTCGGAACTGCTCGTTGCGGACCACAGAGCTTCGTCACAGGGCAACGGAAGGCGCATCTCATGAGCGACCATGACAGCACTGTGCCCAAACATGGTAGCATGAATGCTGTCCAGAACGAATGCTGCAAATGCTGCCCTTCTAGTGGCCTCATTCGTGATCCAATGGTTCCACCATTCATCTGGTGTGTTTGTTCCGCCGCGTCCGTTGCCCTTTCCATCTTTGATACTTGGAGGCGAATCCAACGCTGACCTTCCGATCAGAGAACTTCCTCGCCTCATCAGTGTCAACGTCGTGGCATGGTGGATGTGGGCTCGTTCGTGCAATGGACGTGTTGAGTACATCTTCTCGAAGATCTCTAGGAGAAGCAAACCCTGGAAGATCCAAAGTTTAGCGGGAGGGCGGAAGTCGGCATCCATGAAGAGCTCCCAACGCAAGTGCCAGGCTAAGAAATTGGCCAAGGAAGCGCAAGCTTGTGTGGTCTCTTGGCCATAGTTCTTTTCCAGACAAGACGCCCCAAGGCACATGATGGCAAGCAACAGGAGGTCGGGACAGGTACTTGCGTTGAAGGTGGGCTTGTGCAGGATGGGTAGCTGCGGGTGGAAATGAACCCAGTAAGAGCTAATGTACGTTTGCATCATGTGTAGACTCAGTACGTGATGACTGTCTTCCTTGTCGCCCTCCATAATGTCTTCTTTTTGCTTTTTGACTGGCGCATGATCGGTCTCGTTAAAGCGAATGTGGATCAGATCGAGAAGATCCCTCCGCTTTTCTTCGGATAGAGCGGTTTCAGGAAGGGTGGTATCTAGGATACTGTGGACGGCCATGGGGTGCGAAGGGGGTGCGGGGTTGTTGAGGTAGCCAGCAACTGAAGGGTCATAGTTAAAATACGGGGCTTGGAGACCAATTCTAGAAGACGCACCAGCTACGGGATTAACTCCGCCCGGGTAGTCCATCGGCGACGCACCTCCCGGATTGAACTGATTGTCGTTGAATAGCCAAGCAGCGAAGTCATCGGCCATGGCAAAGGGCGACCGACTGTAGCCAGCGCCACCAAACATGGGGATAGCGTAGGCGGGGTTCTGGTCCATGATTGCGTCCGAGACGCTGTTCATCCGGTCGTCCATCTGGCCTGTTGACTCGACACCGTTCATGGGGGTCTGACCAGAGGTGCCATTGTAGAATTGGTTTTCCGGTTCCCGGGACGTAGGGGTGCCGCCGGTTGGCTGGGGATACTCTGGTGGAGGTAAGGAAGTGAAGGGAGGAAAGCTTTGCTGTGATGGATACGCACTTGCACTGTTCTGGTAGCCAGTCGACGGGGCTGAGGAAGCGTACTGCGATGGCGTGACGGCTGAGCTGTAGGGCGAGCCTGAGCTGTATGAGCTGAGGGCTGAGGTTTGCGTGCGCAGCTCGGGCCGTGTGAAGCTGCCATTACCCACATGCGGGGAGTTGTGGAGAGACGTGCGACCTCCACTGTAATTGCCCAAAGCGGCGGGACGGGGTGGGGGTGCAAAGCTGCCTACGCTCTGCGACTGCATGTCGTAAGGCTTGGCGTCGGAGCCGCTGCGGTACCTGTCCTCGCTGCCTGTCCTCTGCAGCGAGTCCTGCCGGCTGAGCGTGGCAGTCGAGGCGGGCGACTGGAAGTTTGGCGGCGACATTGCGCTGGCCTGGCCATTGGTGGATGCGGCCGACAATGGCGACTGCATGCCATGCGGGGCCTGCGTCTTGATGCCGGGCGGCTTGGACGGTGCGTTCTTCCCCCCCAGAGCCGCCGTGACAATGGGGTTCAGGTTGTGCATGTTGAACGTGTCCTTGCGCAGCAGTTGCGACCCACGCGCCGTGTGTCTCTCCTTGTGGCGCGCGCATAGATCTTGGCGGACGAAGGAGCGATGGCAGTCGGGGAAGTCACAGTGGTAGATTTGCTTGGGATTGTCTATGCATCATTAGCATGGCGGCCCTGCGTTGCTTGCTTGCTTGCTCGTGCCGTGTCGTATGTTGACGGTTGGCGGATGCAGCGGTGCGGCAACTCACGGTTCAACTGGTGTCGGTACAGATGCTCTGCGCGCGAGTAGCTCTTCCCACAGCCCTCGTGCGGGCATTCGAACTTCTTGTCCAGGCCCTTTCTACTGCGCCTGCGCTTCCTCGACGAGCCATGGCCGTCGCCCTCACCGTCGCCCGAGTTGCCATCGTCCTCACGGTCGCGTCTCCGGCCTCGGTTCTCGCCGCTGTCAGGCGATGCGGGGGTGGGTGGCTCACTCGGACCTCCGGCGGCGGTGTCCATCTTGTCTCCAAAGTGGGTTTGAATCTTTGCCAAATCCGACGCGTGCGCAGCATGCATAGACAGGATTTGCGCCGTCATCGCCGGTGGGCAGTGGTGCGCAGTATCTTGTGTCGCGACTGGGAGCGACAGGGCGCGTGTCCAGGGCAAAAAGTGGACGCTGTGTAGCCTGGTGGCCGAGGCTCGCGTGCCCGACTACCAAATGGTGGTGATGCGTTAGTCAAGAGGCGCTGCGTGGTGGGTGGGCATGCTGCTTTGGGTATTCACGCAGCCTCGACCAGGTCAGGGACTAGTCAAGGGATGATGTAGTTGGTGCTTGGGCGTTCAGTGTGTAGCAGCAATGGCCGACTACCGGGGCGCCGCGGGACGCTGGTCAGTGACAATGGCCCGGGGCCTGGGCAATGACTTGCAGGTGAGCCTCGACGTCTGCAGTTGAGACGGAGGCGAATAGCGGGCGCTGAAGTGTCGTGGACAGGACCCTGGAACGTGGGGAAGAGCGACAGTCGTGGGAGCAGAATGGGGCGCGGGTAGGCTTTGGGGAAATGGGATGGGATAAACAAGGCCGACGCGCTATTGCTATGTAAGCTGTGCCGTTGCGGCACCCGGTGGAGGCACGCTTACGCCTGCTCTCCGCCGTAGCCGCGATAAGAAGGCGAAATGGCGTGGCAGTGGATAATGTCTAGACGGTATTGCCCCCCCAGGGCCTGGCAGAAGTGGTGAGGGGTAGCCACAGAGCTGCCTGGCACCCTGGGTGTGCTGGGGTGGACCAGGGCGTCAGCGCACGCCGCAATCAATCGCCGTCTGCAGACGCTCACGCACCACGCAACTGCATCTAGAGGACCCTACATACCAAACTTAGTACGCGCGCCCTACCCACTACTGACCGTAATTATATTGTGGAGAAAAGAAAGCCGCCGTCCGCCCGTGGGATTGCGACGGCCGGCGTGGGGGCCAATAATCCACTTCTCCGTACTCCGTACAGCGCGCGTGCCTACATATGTATGGAATATATCAAACGTAATCTGTCGTCTACTGTATCCGTACTGCCTAGTTACTCCAACAACAATTACATACTACACCCTACTACTGTATGCACTACGCTGGCTGTCACACTGTCACAGCCCGTCCAGCCTCTTCCCTCCAACACCACTCGCCCAGCCCACCATGACGATATGGCGGCGGCATCGCCTGACCTAAGACTAATTACCAAACCTCATCACACGTGCGCCACACGTTCTTCCTCCGCTACTCGTCAGCATTTACCCAAATGCTAGTCCTGCCTCGGGTTCTCGGCGAAGCACTAGGTCCAGCCGGGCGCCCTACCCCAGCTGCCAGCACCGCACTGTCCAGCACCATTGTGTAGAGGATGGCACGGATGGGTCCCGCCAATTACGCGCGGGCCGGACGTCACCTTGCTAGAGCGGGAGTCGGAGCTCGCCCGCCGGCAACAATAGTTGCCCGTGCATCCGTACCACAGATTGCTCCGTCAATTTGCTCATCACCATCTCATCTGCCGCTGCCGCTGCCTGAACATGCACATCAGCACAATAGCCAGATATGACACGGTCCAGTCTCAGAATATTGTGAACAAAGCAGTCTTATGCATGACATCTCGCCTCGCCTATAACACGTTCCCTTCCTGCTACTCCACACCTCACTGTTAGCGCGTCACAGAGCGCCTCGCTTTGGCCATGACATGTCTACCTGAAGTCTGGACACCATATTGCTTTTCCTTTTACCGGGTTTGAATCAAGCCTGCACGTCTACACCCATATTGCTGCTGTAATCTCTACAGGCTATATCCTAGTCTATAACCTCTGCGCTTTTCGTCGCTAGAGATAAGCGCCCGCGGGAGCTACACAGACGCCGTTTGTTGAGCTTCCACAACGCCCTCGTTGGAGCAAAACATGGCAAACATCATGCCAGGATCCACGTCGATCATGCACCCGAATCCCCATCTTCCGTCGTAATCTCCGCACACAGCCCTGTCAAGTCACACAGTCACACGGTATCCCGAAAAGGTGTATACCAAAACCATCCCGTGCCTCGGCATATACGACACTGAGGACCATCGCCGCATACCACTTCAAGATAGCAGTGCAAGAATATCGTCCTATGTAATTTCTTTGGTACCATCGCCAATGGAATTCTACTCATCAGCCGCTTCGTTTTTCGCCTCGTCGTCCTTGACGAATGGCGGGGCAACAGAGTCAGCCTTTTCATCTTTCTCTGCTTCGGTAGCATCTGCTTCATCATTTTCCTTGACAGCTGTGACCTCTGCTTCAGACGCTTTTTCATCCACAGGCTTTTCGTTAGAGGCCTCTGCAGTGGTAGTTTCGGTGCTTGCTGGCTCTGCGGCTGTGTCCCCACCCGGCTCCTCGTCTGGCTTGGGTGCAGGATCAACCATTTCCTCTTCACTTGTACTTTTCTTCTGCTGCTCAGTCTTCTTATCTTCTAACGCTGTTTTGTCTTCAGTGATTTCGGCCTCGATGTCGTTTTTCACTTCTTCTTCAGCATCTTCATCTTCATCTTCATCGTCGTCGTCTTCAAACGCTGTGACATGCCCATCACTATCGCCGTCTCCGGCTTCGTCTTCTGGTGTTGACTCAAAGATTTGCGTTACAGGTCGTGATTGCAGGACCGGCCCTTCCTCCTCGTCTTCGTTCTCTTCCACGACGGTGTGGACAGCTGTCGGTCCTACCGAAGGCGAATGCCTATGTCGCTTCGTTGTGCCAGCTGTTGATAGTGAACTGTCGGACATGCTCTCAGCAGGGTTGTCAGAGCGTTGTAGTCCAGGATTTGAGGGCTCTCGCTTCATGATGACAGGTGGGGCTGGCTTTGGCTCTGCGCTTGCCTCGATACCCTCGGCCTCTGGGGGAATAGTGTAATTGTCTTCTGGTACCAGACCGTATACGTCGCAAACAGTCTTGTAGAAGACGTATAGTCCTGTGCGTCCCTCGACATTCCAGAAGACATCGCGGTGCGAGTACCACGCATGTGCAAAGATCCTGTACACGCGCCTGAAGATGTTGGTCAACTGGCGCATCTGAGAATGCTGTGTAGACGAATCGGTTCCCAGAGCGAGCCTTGAGGGGAAATGCTTAGGTGATGTAAGAGTATTGGCCGCCCAGTCAAGGGTATGGCAGCAGTAGTCAATGGCGCAACATGACTTTGGGGGGTCATGTACTGCGCAAAGGTACTGCCATTCGGAGGCACGCATCTCGGGACAGGTCAAGGACGAGCATGGCGGGCTATCAGTGAAGAGGGCGGTAATGATGGAGTTGACTTTTTGTATTAGAAAGCGGCACAGTTCGTACAGCCATAGCGTCCTATCCACATTCTCCGGAGCATGTGCAATCTTGAGTGCCATTTCCTTGTCTACTGGTATAGTGCTGTTCGATCCTATCGGGTGCGTAAGGAAGTTGTGGAGGGCTTTGAGGTGCTCGGTGAGTTGAAAGGCTGAGTCAATCTGCGCATCCTGTTAGAAGTGCTTCCCAGGTGTAGAGTATGGAGGCGCACCTCAGACAGATCTACCAGCGGGGGGCCCTCTGCCATATCTGCCGCCTTGGTCCCTGGCCGTATCCTCCTCTCAGCGGCATGGTCGAGGTTACTGAACAGCTTCTGCTGTTCTGCCGAGGCCGGCACCGGCGACAGCTGGTCTTCTGGAATCGGCGGTGGGCTAGGGAGACGGGGTGAAGCGGGTGAAGTCATGGTATTGGGCTAACAAGCGATAGAATTAATGTTGGTCTTCTTCACGGCAGGTACTAGGCAAACACTTGGGGTGGGGGCGGCGTGTGTTGTTGACTTTCGGACATCTGGAGCTTGTGCTTGCCATGCAGGGCAGTCGCAAGGATCCTTGCTAGCTACGCGACCGCGTTAGTTCCTTTGTGGCAAGCACCGCCTTCTACATGACTCTGCCTCCACACGACGTCATTTTCACCGTCTAGAGTAGGTTGTCTCACCTG
This sequence comes from Pyrenophora seminiperda CCB06, assembly GCA_000465215.2. Classification (NCBI taxonomy): domain Eukaryota; kingdom Fungi; phylum Ascomycota; class Dothideomycetes; order Pleosporales; family Pleosporaceae; genus Pyrenophora; species Pyrenophora seminiperda. Next base: position 146,313 of record KE747840.1, read on the forward strand.
ATTACATTTGCTATGGTCACCTTGAACAAGTCTGTGTAGCAATTCTGTGTGCCATTTCAATCTAGCAGCGTCCAAATACTACTTTTTGCATTTTTTCCCAAAGTTCTCAGGTGCCACAATGGACGGTGACGCTTCAGACGAAGAGATCCCAAGTCTCGTACGACCGGAGACCAACACCAAAATTTTGAACGATGGAGACGAAGAGGTACCCAATCTTGTGGCTAGCTCAATTGATGCACCCCAGAGCAAAGTACCCATCACCATTGTCACTGGATACCTGGGTGCCGGCAAGACGACGCTGCTCAACTATATCCTCACCGAGCAACATGGAAAGAAGATTGCTGTAATTCTTAACGAGTTCGGTGACTGTAAGTTTTATCTGAATACTTCGTATCGCTTCCTAATGCATAATGGCAGCAATCGACATAGAGAAACAACTCACAGTCTCGGATGCAAACTCTACATCCGCCCAGCCCGCACCTTTCGTGCCCCTAGCCAACGGCTGCATATGCTGCTCCGTCAAAGATGTCGGAGTCGCCGCCATTGAAAATTTAATGGAGCAATCTGGCCTCTTCGACTACATCCTCCTCGAAACCACCGGCCTCGCCGACCCGGGCAACATCGCACCCATGTTCTGGCTCGACGACGGCCTAGGTAGCAGTATCTTCCTTGACGGCATTGTCACGCTCGTCGACGCCAAAAATGTGCTCAAGAGCCTCGACGACGGTCTTGGTGACGAAGAAAACATTGAAAAGAGAAAGCAAGCAGTAGACCACGACGAGCATGGCCCCTTACTTACAACAGCGCATCTCCAAATAAGCCACGCAGATGTCATTATCATCAACAAGACCGATCTCGTCTCCGAAGAAGAGCTGGAAAACGTAACGCGGCGTATCCGCTCCATCAACGGTCTCGCCCGCATCAAAACGACGACGAAAAGCCAGGTCCCGCAGCTCGAAGGGCTTGTCCTGGATCTGCATGCATACGACCAGGTTACTGATGCAGATCTCCAATTTGCGAGTAAAGGACACAGTCATCTTGATCCTACGATTGCTACGTCAACGATTACGTTTCCCGCGCTGGAGCGCCATCAGGTGGACAAATTTGACCTTTTCTTGCGCACTATTCTGTGGGAGGAGATACTGACAGGTGATGTCCCGTTCAAGCCGTTTGAGATTCATCGATTGAAGGGGAGGGTGCCTGTAAGGGATGGGAATGTATTGCTCACACAGGGTGTGAGGAATTTGTATGAGACTAATGAGATGGAGGATAAGAACAGAGCTGACAATGGGAGTAATAAGGCTAAATTGGTGCTTATTGGCAAGGGTGTAGATCAAGAGGGGTTTAAAAAGAGTTTATTTGATACGCTAGGGCTGTGAGGGGGCCAGGGTGGTGCGGAAAGAAGGTTCTGTCTTGCCTTGCTAGTGATGTCAAACACTGAGGCAGACAAGGTATAGCGAGTATGACAGTGATTGTGAGGACTCGTACATAATGCTGGACAGCTGTACCATGTCGGGGAGCAACCTAGACCCATGAGCCACGCGTGTGTGCGTATCCGAAGAAATAAGAATGGAATATGCTACCTTAGACTTTATTTACGTAGAAATCCACTCACAAGCACGCCCTACCAAGCAAGCCGTCGCATCAAATCACTACAAACCGGGCGTGTGCGTTGCATTAAGAGATGAATAACTCATCAATTTTTTCACTATCAATCAGACCACATTTCCGAAAGACAAAATCACTTCTTCAAAGATGCATGATAGATTCCCATCCCATCTCACATCGCCTTGTTTCCTAAATAGGCAGTTTTTTCCACTTACATGTCAGCCGTTGATTGTAGTAAACTTCTGGGGTGAAAAACAGCAGTTACAAGGGGGACTCACGTGAACTATTTCAGCTTGCCCAAATAGGCAACATCTCTCTACCCATCGATCCTACAAACTCCTGTAGACAAATCGAAGCTTCTGTATATATAGGAGGTGTCTTTCCGATACCGTCCCATCTTCTTCCTCTTTCCCAAATAGGCAAAATTTTTCGCATAAAAACCATTGATTGTAGTGAAGACATGAGGGTGAAATAGCAGGTATTTACAAGTTATATAGTGTTGATTTAATATTACTTGATTAGGCAACTCTGATAGCTATCGAACATGGCAATTGTTGGATTGAATTGTAGCATCTGATCTTTTTCTACTTACTAAGCCGTCTTCCCACCACCTCCGTCCCATCTTTCCCCCCCTTCCCAATTGGGCAAGTTGTTGGAAAGGCGTCGAATACTTGTATTAAATCAGGACCAACTTATTTCACATACACTACTATCTGAGCACATAGCATGGTTCGAAATATCCAGCTTGTTGATAGTCTCTCATACAACAACCTTCTACGCCATCTCGTTACCTACAAATCTTGACATCCTCATGCCAGCTCCGAAATACCATCCCATCTTTTCCCTCTTCCCAATCGGGCAGGTTATTGAATAGGTGTGGAACACTTCTCTTAATTCATAACCAACTTATTTCATCTACGTTACTATCCGACATCACAGCATGACTCTCCCACTCTATCTTACTCATAGTATCACAAGAAACAACACTCTAAACCTTCTCGCCGCCCACAATCTTGACATCCTCATGCCAGCTCCGAACTTCCATCCCATCTTTCCCCTTCCCAATGGGGCAAGTTATTGAATAGGTGTCGAATACTTCTATTAAATTCATGACCCACTTATTTCATCTATGCTACTATCCGACATCACAGCATGACTCCCAGGCCCTTTCTTACTCATAGTCTCTCACAAAATAGCCCTCTAGGCCTTCTCGCCGCCCACAATTGTAACATCTCCAACCCCACTTCCACTCTCCGCATCACCAAGTCCCGCCAAACCAATCTCACGATTAATCTCCGCCATCCTCTCCCTATCCTTTGCGGCCACACCCTCCGACCCGAAAATTGTATCCATCTCCTCGAGCGTCAAGCGCTTCGTTTCCGGGACGAAGAACCAGATGAAGACGGCTCCAAGCGTAGTCACCAGGCCAAAGAGGATGTAGGTTCCATAGGTGATGTTCTCGAGGAGTTCGGGTGTGATTTGTCCGATGATGAAGTTGTTCATCCAGTTTGAGGAGCCGCCGAGGGCGGTGCCGTAGGGGCGGGTAGATAGGGGCCATATTTCTGGGTGGGTGATGGACATTAGTCATTTGTTCCATATAACGACATGTGGGAGGGTAACTGGAAAACAAAACAACACAAAAGGGCGCGTGTCAAACGTACCAGCAATCAAAATCCAAGCACAGGGGCCCCAGGAATATCCAAAGTGAATCACAAACAACCAGACCATTACTACAGCCGCCCAGCCTGCAGCGCGGTGGTTCTCAAAGTTGTCAATGTTCTTTGCGAGGATGACGGCGATGACGAAGTGCGAAAAGGCCATGCCTATGGCGCCCACGGCAAGGACGGGTTTGCGGCCGAGGCGGTCGATGTAGAGGACTGCTGGGACTGAAAGGGGGGCATTAGTGTGGAAGATGAAAGGAGGGGGGAAATCAAATACATACTTGTAGCGATAAACATTACGATTCCGACGACGCCGGTGGCGAGGAGGGATGTCGTGTTTCCGGTAAGGCCGATTTGTTTGAAGATTTGAGGGGCGTAGTACAGGATCTAGATATCATCATCGTCATCAGCATATTCTCGTAAACAAGGCTCGTGTATTCCAGAAAAGAAGATAAACATACCGCATTAATACCCGTCCACTGTTGGAAAAACATGGACACCGTAGCAACCACCACCCTCTTAAACATAGCCTTTGTCTTAAATAACGACCCAATGGCCACAAACTGCAATTTGAATATATTCCACGCTGTCTGCTCGCGAAGGTGGGGGAACGCCTCTGCAATACTACGCTTCTCAAATATGGACTGTGCTTTGATCTCCAGAAACTCTAATTCAATGAGTTCGTGGTCCGCGGGCAGGTTGCGTAGGGACGCGAGATTGTTGCGGGCTTCTTCTTCGCGGCCGTGGTGGACGAGCCAGCGGGGGGAGAAGGGCATCCAGACCATGCCGATGATGAGGATGAAGGCTGGGAGGAGCTGTAGGCAAATGGGTACGAGCCACGCGGCGTTTGATTGCGTTTCGAGTGATGTGCCGCCGATGTAGTTTGTGCCGTAGTTTATCCAGAAACTTATCATGATGCCGAACGTGATGGCGAGCTGCTGGAGGGCTACGAGTGCGCCGCGAACTTCACTAAGGAGGAGTTAGTGTACTATAAGGCTGAGGGGGTTTGAGTAGTTGCGTACGGAGGCGCGCACTCGCTGTTGTACATGGGCACGATGACTGAGAGACCACCGACGCCGATACCACTGTTGGTCGTTAGTAGGAATTCAAGGTACTTAGAAGCTATTGGGTTGAACTAACGTGATGAAGCGGCCAGCGAGAATCTCCTGATGTCCACCTGCAATAGCACTGATCTGCACCACGACACCCACGATGAAGATGGCTGTTGCAATCAAAATGCCGTACTTTCGCGACATGCTTTCTGCAACAAATCCTGACATGACGGCTCCAAACCAAGCTCCGAGTTCCAAGATCGCAGTCAGCCATCCCTTTTGCGTTGGGTTGTCAATGTAGCCGTCGGTTTCTAACATCCTTTGTAAGCCATAAGCCAGATGTGGAAGAGAGAGGTTGCTTACGTTTTCCAAATGAGGGCATGGCTAGAATTCCGCTGAACATGCCCTGGTTGTATCCATAGAGCACACCGCCGAGACAAGCGAATAAGGCGATAAGAAACACCTTTCCGTTCTTCACAAGAGCCCTTGGACCACTTGCACCCATGAGGGCCTGACGTCTTTGGAGCGCAGCATCGAAGCCGGACGGGCCAGCGCCACCACCAGCCATGATGATATTCCTGAGTCAAACTTCTTCAGGTTTGGATGGATCGTTTGGGAGGAAGTAAATGTCCAGAACAAAAAAATGTCGAAGATCCTAACAACCCCAGTCAAAATCTTACAGAATGTATCCTACTCCAGAACACCATCCTTATGTATAATTTTCCCATAAGCCACCATACCGCAATCATCCAGCATCCCAGTGCCCGGCTGGCGGACTGTGGGGAAAAGATGCTTCCGAAAGCATCATTTGCCCACACCCAGCCCACCTCTTTAACCCAACAAGCATAACCAAGTAAGAAAACCAACTTCTGGGCATGACAATGGATACGGCTTGAGGCCCGCCAAGCGGAGCCTTGGATGACACTAATTGGGCAGGGGCTGACCGTGGAGCCTTGGTAGGCACTCCGCTATGCTTGGCGTGAGACCTGTCTCTGCCGCTGATGTCGGTGGGCTCGTTAATGGTCCGCGTGCCAAGGATAGTGTGGTTGATGTTTAGGCTGAATTGCTTGGTTGGCCTGAGACTGGAAGTGGCTATGGGAGTGATGGAGGCGATGGTGATGAGGCGAAGATGAGGTCGAGCGCGGGTCAGTCGGCATCGCTAATTCCTGACTCGGACGACGGCAAGTTCGATCCATGTAAAATCCAGTAAAAAGAGTTTGTGTCTATCGTTTGTTCCGAATTCGTGGCATGAGATTGGCCGCGCATGGCTAAAGCCGTTTAATGGAGTCGGTGGCATGGTCGGTGATGAGGAACGAGTATGACGGAAGTTGACTGCAACTGTAATTCGAATAGTTTACAAGCACACCTCAAAGTCGGCTTCAAGAAATAAGGTAGCTATAGGAGATCATGATAGGAAGCGTGTTTTGCTGATGCAGGCAATGAGGAGGTCGTAAGTGGGTAGTTTGAACCTGAGCTATCATCGTTTCTTAAGATCAAGCTGTGTAATACCGGTAGTAGGTTACTTGAGGACTATACTGTATTGCTTGAGAGCGAACAATAAGACATAAGTTACCCACAAGTCCATCTCCTACTACATTAAACAAATCCGCGGTTGTTTCTACCAAAAGGAGGCCCCGAAAACTGGGGAAAGACATCGCCCCACATCCGTCCCACGCGTTTCCGCTGCCACAACACGACAACAACACGCCCGGTCCATCCGCAAAAAAAACCAACACCACAACCACATGACAACTCTCTTCGCAGCATCACCACCACCACCACCCATCTAACCCAAACCCATACTCACCACTCACAATGACCCGCCCACTCCTCTCCCGTAAACTCGACACCCTGTACTTTGTCTTCTTCCTCATCCACCTCCCCATAATGCTCTTCTTCGATCTCACGCCCCTGTACCACACATCCCTCCTCCCCGCCCCTCTCCTCACACTGCGAACCTGGTACAACAGCACCTACGGCGACCGTTTCTTCTCTTCTTCCCCGCCAGTCTGGTTCCCAGTCTTCACATGGCTAGAGCTTTTGTTCCACCTGCCGCTAACGCTGTGGGCTATACCCGCGTTGCTGAGAGAGGATCCGAGGGTTCCGTTGGCGCTGCTGGTATTTGGCATGGAGACGACGGTGACGACGGTGGTGTGTTTGGCCGAGATGTTGAGTTGGGCGGAGTTGACCGGGGTGCAGAGGGGGTGGGGCGGGTTGGGCGGCATGTATGGCGGGTATCTTGCGCTTGGTGAGTGGATGCGGGTGGGAGGAAGGGGATTCCGAATGATTGGGCTAATGGTGAATAGGTGTTTTTATGACGCTGGATTGTTATGCGAGGTTGGATCGATTGATTGCGAAGCAGTATCGCCTAGAGCCGGTTTCGAGGAAACAGATTTGAAGACGGGAATCCAACATCAGAGTTTATATCAGTCAAAGAGAGTTGAATGCAAAGATGCGCTTATCGGGTTCATAAGATTCATTACTGTAAATTATCGTACATGCTCATCATGTGTATCCAACCAAAAATGTCATAAGCATCGTAAGATATCCTGTATATCCGCGCCGACAAACAAGTCATTACCCAGAAACAGCAACTTTGTAAGAAGAGAACAAGAGTCCGAAGCCAAGGAAAGAAAACTTTATAGTCCCAAAAAAACTAGCCCATCTCCTATCCCAGCACATCAAGACGATACTAGGTCGTGCCAGCAACGTAGATACCGATCAAGAAAGCGTTCCCATGGCCAGCGCTACAATCTTCGGGTTGGGTCGGTCCTTTCGTACTACTATATCCATCGAAAATCAACGATTCGTTCTTTAATGGGCCGAGCGAACAAGGGCTAACCTACCCTTTCGGTCTCTGTCAACGCGCATAACCTCCTTCTTGGGGGTACGCTCAATGAATTCATACTCGCGATCACCTTCGCGCTCGTACTTGAGCATGCGTCGTTCCTCTTCCAATGAGCGGATCTCCTCGCGGATGTCACGCTCGGAGCGGCGGTCATCCTTGCGAATGACCAGGGACCGGTGCTCCGGGAGGAAAGCAGTGGCCGGGCCGTGGATAGAAGCTGAACGGTCAATTTCAACGTAGCGCTCGTGCTCGTGGATGGACGGTGACGGGGCACGCTCTGAGTGTGCGTAGACGGTTGGAGCATGGTGAGATGGCGCCGGCTGAGCGTACACTACCGTAGGAGGAGGAGGGGGCTGTGCGTATTGAACAGGTGGAGGCGGTGCGTGCATCACTGAAGGAGGCGGAGGAGGATAGTATTCCTGAGGAGGAGGAGGGGGTGGTGCCACGGAGTGAACAACAGACACTGGTGGCGGTGGGGCGTCCTCAACCTTCTCTTCGTAGACGTAGGTTATTTTTTCTGAAAATTGTTAGAGAAGACGGCAAGAGGATAGGGAATTACATACCCTCTTTGTAGTTCTCGCTGGTCTTGATGACTTCGTCGATATGTTCCTTTTCAAGCGCTCGTGTAACAATGATGAAGTCGTCCTATCATGGTCAGCAACATTCTATAACAGAAAATGGATGGCATACCTCTTCCTCGAACGGGTAGCCAAGATCGATAACGGCTTGTTTCTTGACCAGGCGCTTCGGGAGTCTCGTTTTGCCCTTCTTGCCCCATGTCGCGCGAGAAGGCTGGATTTCTTCAAAACTGGAGATGGAGGAGCTGCGAGTTGACTTTGCTGCTACACTTTTGCTTCTTCGCACTCTACTCTTCTCTCGGTGAACTTCGACTTCGCGGTAGTCTTCTCGTTCCCGGCGCCTTCCGCCACGGTCGTCGTATGTAATTTCCTCGAAGTCGTCTTCCTCGTCAAAGTGATGACGAGGTGATCGGCGGCGCTCGCGGATGGGAAGAGGAATGGGAACATTGGCCGGTGGTCGGTACTCATGGGTTTCATATCGCTCGATCCGTTCAACATCACCATATCGCGGCATAGGCCGGCGGTCAAAGGTGTCAAGAGACGATTGTCGTCGAATGTACTGCGGCCGTGCCGGCTTGGGCGGTCGAGGGGCACGCCGGCGCTCATGAATGTCAATGTCAATGTCGATGTCTTTGTCAATTACAGATCTGCGGCGGTAGGGGGCAAGTGCCTGGTTGGCGACTTCAGATGGTGTTGGCTCATGAAATAGCTCGGTCGGGGCACGACGTGGGGGTCGACCAAATCGTTCGTCTTCGTGAAATCGCTCTCTCTCCATGACAACCGGACCTCGGCGGGAACGGTCTTCGTGGATGTCAACATCGCGATGACCTCCGGGGAAGCGGTCGTGCTCTTGAAAGCGGAAATGCTCATGATCGTCACGTCCACGACCATGACCAGAGGCGACACTGCTGCCGCCGCCGCCGCCACCGCCGCCACCTCCACCTCCTCTCCTCATGCGCTCAAATCTGTCGCGATCCCATCGTTCACCACCACCACCGCGAGGCGGCTCTTCAAAGCGATCCAAGTTGCCGGTCGAGGAGCGATAGGCTGACATGTTGAGCGTTCCCGTGCGGGTCGTCACTGGCTGCGTGATGATGTAGGAGATGTGATGCGGGGCTATCCGCTATCAGTCCGAGGGTACAGCAACAACTGATCAAGACGTGGGTGAAGGGCCAGCGATTTTGATGCGGCAGACTGACGGCAGCGCAACCGGTGGATTTGCAAGAATATAAAGCTTCGGGCGCACGTCTCGGGGATTTGGTGGTGTGTGGGTGCGACCAACTTTAGATGCAGGATTCGCGACAGGCTTCGTCATCGGCGCTCGCGCACGCTGTCCTCCCTGCATCACGTCGAGGCCTGGGCGTCAATCTCGGGTCATGAGTGGAGGCATGGATGCACCCCTGAAGTTCATCAGTCCCCATTTGTCACCGGCACGCCTTGCCTCAGTTTCATGTGAGCGGGCGGGGTGTTGGGCGTTCATGTTGGGCGTTTTCAGTGCATTTCTAGTGTTCCTCTTCACTGTCTTTGCCAGCCTAGAGACGAACGACACCTGTGTCTTGTTACCCAAGGGCGTTGCTCCATACCAGGCTATCCCTACCACGAGAGCTCCCCGTGACGAAATCCGGTGTGCATGCCCGTCGGCTGTACTTTACGGAGACGTGAAATGCCAATGACGTCACTTACTAAGCAAGCTTGTGCGGCCCCGGCACACTACGGCTAGAAGGTTCCTGCAGCCACAACACCAGTGCGGCGTCGTGGATGCACATTTGCCGAACGGTTCCCGCAAGTTGGGCTGTCAAAGCTCATAGTACCTTACATGTATGTACTGTGTAGCGAGACCCAACAGACGCCAACACGTTGACTTGGAAGCTACGGTTGGGACATATCCGTAGTTTGCCAATCCGTGTCTCACTTGATGGAAGGGAGAGTTCGTCATCTACGTAATGATATCTACAGTTCTTGTACAGTTCTCAGAGACTCCTCACTTGGCCCCAACAGCTTCCTGTATCTTTTTGGACACATACTCGAGGTCGACAGGTCGGCCCTTGATTGTGGGCATGAGCTTGCCCATGATACTTCCAGCGTTCCTCTTACCCTCCTCTAGCCCTTCTAGAATGCTCTTCACGAGCGCGTCAATCTCGCTCTCACCAACAGTAGGGATCTCCTCGGCGTACCCCTTCAATATATCCAGTTGTGCTTGCTCCTTCTCTACCAGGTCTTCCCTCTTCGCATTGCGAAATTCTTCAATCGAGGCCGAAGAAGACTTGATCTGCTTTTGGATAAGAGAGTAGAGGGCGCCGTCCGTGGTGATGGGCTTGGCCGTCTTGGAAGCGTTGATGATCTCAGCTTGCAGTCCGCGGATAGTGTTGAGCGCAGGCTTGTTCTTGGAGCGCATGGCATTTTTCAGATCAGCCTGTAGACGAGGGAGCACAATGTCCTCCGAGGCCGAGGTGGAGGTAGAGGAATAGCGAAGGCATATGGGACGCGATGATGTGAACAGCTGCTTGCGTAGCATTGTGGCACGAAAGAGCGACATGGTGAATGTGATGGTGAATGCGACCACGATGCTGCAGGCGTGGGGTCGGATAGAAAAAGTTTTGGCACAGTACAAGTAAGCGTTGTGCGAGCGCAGAGTGAAGGAGCGACGATTACTTCGTATGCAATTTGATACGACAGTACAATTGCAAATTGGGCAATTGTTCATCAAGTGCAGTGGGCAAACCAGAGGCCGATTCAAAAAGTTTGGATGACATAAACGCGCTCAGACGCGAACAGCTAGCATCCCTACCGCCAAGAAGCACTCTTTTGTTGTCGCCCTCACTTTTGCAGCTTGTACCTGAGCCTCCGCGACGCAATTGCGCCAGGCCACTTTTTCTCTTCGCATCCCCCCAGTGCGCGTCTCTTCCAAACTCCCGCCATCTCCAGGCCTGCGCGCAGCTAATGTGCACGTTGAACCCCCGGCGCGTCCCCCCAGCCTCAACCTAAAGCTCGTTGTTACCGGGCCGCGGCCAGCGCAACACACGCCAACTCCAAGGTCAATCCATCATGGCTTTCCAGATGGCGCCCGCGACGCCTCAGCGCCCTACTCCCGGCGCCTTTGTTAATACTCCAGCACCCAACCGGCCGGGCTTCGCACGACAAGGTTCCATGTCGCAACCACAGCAGCAACAGCAAGCGCTGCCTGCGCCGCCTGCAGAGAGCCCTATTGATCGCGCATCGCGGACTATAAACAGCATGCTGGACCGGGACAACAGGTTCCCAGCGCTGGAGGCGTATATTGGACGTGAGTAGTTGGATAACACGAGCATAGAGCGGTTGGGATGCTAATCAACTACAGAGGGTGTCTCCGGTGAATATGAGATATCTAGCAGTCCTGCATGGGCGCCTTTCCAGAAGTTGCGCTCGTATAAGCTCCCTGAGGCCGTCTTCGAGCAGGTCGATCACACGCAAATGTCGACAAGCATGGGCCTGTTCGCTGAGATCAACCACGCCTGGGTGGTCGTGGACAACCAGGTCTACCTTTGGGATTACACGCACCCGAACCCCGAGCTCGTCGGTTTCGAGGAGCAGCCCAGCAACATTACCTGCGTCAAGCTGGTCAAGCCGCGGGCTGGTGTTTTTGTCGCAACCATCGAATACCTCCTCGTTGTCGCGACCGTTTCAGACATCTTCTTGATCGCCGTTGAGTGTCAACGGGGACCAGAGGGTGTGCATGGCATCACTATGTACCGGACAGGACTGTCGACCTCGGTCAGGAAGATCAACGTGACCGCCATCGCTGGCTCGGCAACAACAGGGCGCATCTTCTTTGGCGATGGCCACACCGAGGATGTATATGAGCTGAACTATCAACAGGAAGACAAGTGGTTCTCCAGCAAGTGCAGTAAGACGAATCACGTTACGCCATCCATCGGTCTGCCTTCACTGTCATTCTACGGACCCGCACAAGTAGATGGCATACAGGAGATGGTCATTGACGACACCCGGCACGTTCTATACACGCTATCGACTAGCGGCACCATCAAAGTTTACTTTATGCGAGCGCCCAACGTTCTCGAGAGCGCCCTTACCCGTACACGAGCACAGATCGAAACTATGTGTGGGCACATCATACGTCAACCCGGTGCCCTGGAAAAGATGCGAGTTGTTAGCCTGAGTCCCATCTCAAGTACAGAAGCGGACAACATGTCGTTGATGGCAATCACCTCATCTGGATGCAGACTGTATCTGAGCACAACCTCTGGCGGCCAATGGAACTCCAACATTCAGAGCGCCCCGAATAGCATGCAGTTGCGTCACATTCGATTCCCACCAAACGATCCCTCGCAGCTCAGCAACTCGACGCAGGTACAACCTTATCAAGCCGGTTCAGCAGTTGGATTCGACTCAAAGTGGCTTACACAGACTAAGCTTGCGACCCGATACGCACCAGGTGCTTTCTTTGCCTTTATACTCAGATCGCCAAACGAGCCGAATCACCACATGTTCATTTCGGCACCTCATTCGGGACTACTAGGATCACGGGAAAGCTCAGAGCCTCCACGGTATTACGAGCATGGCATGCTTACAGAGCTTATAGGCAGAGTGCAAGATATTGGCCTAGTTACAGAACCCTTCTCCGCAAGAAACGAACCCCTCGGCTTTGGAAACGAGCTCGCCACTCAGTTCGACATTCCGCTCTCCGAATACGCAATCATCACATCAAATGGTATTGAAACGGTCCGACGGAGAAGACTAGTCGATATATTTGCCTCAATCGTTAAAAATGGGGGCCCAGAGGGTGCTGAAAGTGAAATTCGAAAGCTCGCAAAGCAGTACGGCCTAGCGGAGATTTCTGCGACTGCTCTGGCAGTTGCATGTGGCCAAGGATCGGATGTTGGGCCCGACTCAAGAATTGCAAAGGTTACCGACCCCGAGGTTATCGAATTCGCTCGGCGAGCCTTTATTGAATATGGCGGAAAAGCACATTTGACAGAGAGTGCATCGGTAGAAGGTGTGAGCGTGGAAAATGTTCGCGCATCGCCACGGCACGACGGTATCGCCATGTATGTGTCGCGCCTCGTTCGTTCCATCTGGAACACACCCATCATCAAGGAGACAGTTGGACCCACCGGGCCCCTCCTCACATCGACACACGGCATTGCCAAGTTGCAGGAAGTGCAGCGTTGTTTGGCCCAGCTCTACGAGTTTTTGGATTCCAACAAGTCTTTCATCGAGGGCTTGGCTGGCCCAGAGGCATTAGGACGGGCGGCATCGCGGCAGGAAGAGGTTGAGCTCCAAGGCGAGAACAGGGCACTTACCAGCTTGTTGCTCATGATCAACAATATCGTTGAAGGCATAGCTTTTGCCCTCGTCCTGTTCGAGGAGCGATTGGAAGATATCCTGGCGCTCCTGCCGGATCCTCAACTACAAACAAGGGTTCGTCAGCTCACATTCCAAGGTCTCTTCTCTGTCAATGAGGGTAGAGAGATTGCCAGGGAATTAGTCAAGGCCATCGTGAACCGCAACATCACCAAGGGTTCTAATGTCGAATCGGTCGCCGAGGCCCTACGGAGAAAGTGTGGCAGCTTCTGCAGCTCAGATGATGTTGTCATCTTCAAGGCCCAGGAAAGCTTGAAGAAAGCAGCCGACCTCGGCGTCAATGCTGAACGTGGGCGGCAGTTGCTCAATGACAGTATGGGGTTATTTGAACAAGTAGCGAAGAGTTTGAGCTACGAGAACTTGTCTGCAACTGTGAATCAATACATCCAGCTCGAGTTCTATGCTGGTAAGCTGACCGGATCGACAGCAAATTTAAATGCTGACAATTATAGGTGCTATCAAGGTTGCTCTCAAAGTTGCTCACGAATGGGATCGGGGTAACAAGGCGCTTTCTTGGGTGCGGGACAACCGTGATCATGGTGGCGATCCCAACGACGCTCGACGCCAATTCTACGACAAGCGCGCTTCTTGTTACATCCTAGTCTGCAAGGTCATCGAAGCCGTCGACTATGCTTACAATACCCAAGGACCTGTGCCAGATGGTATCATCTCCCCAGTCACTCGTCGCAGACACGAAGCGTATGAGCAGATCAACAATTCGGACGACGAAGTATTCCAGAACTATCTTTATGATTGGTACATGGAGAATGGCTGGTCTGAGCGTTTGTTGGAAATCAACTCTCCATTCGTGATCGAATATCTGCGACAGAGCTCTGAAACGAACTTGGCGCATGCGGATCTACTATGGCGATACTACGCTCACTACAATGATTACCTCAGTGCAGCGGAGACACAATACCAACTCGCGAAGAGTGGGCTGCCGTTAACGCTGGAGAAGAGGATTGAGTATCTGTCTCGGGCCAAAGCCAATGCCTCGACTCGCATGACCGGTTTCTCGGATACTGGTGTACGCAACAGGCAATCCCGACAGGAACTGCTACGAAACATCAGCGATCACCTAGATATTGCCAATATTCAGGACGATGTGCTACAGAGGATCAGGGGTGACCAGCGACTCAGTGGCAAACGGAGAGATGAGGTCATTGCCCACCTCAATGGCCAAATTCATCCTCTTGACGAGGTAAGTTCATTCTGGTTGTGATTCATGTAGTATTCACTGACATCGTCTAGCTCTACCACGATTACGCAGATCAAGCAGGATACTACGATATCTGCCTGCTCATATACCATGCTGCCGACTACCGCAGCGTTCCCGACATCCGCTCCACATGGACCAACCTCGTTGATCAAGTTCATCGTAAAGCTCTTACAGATCGGCAATCCGCTCCTTGGGAAGCGGTTTCACTGAAAGTTGAGGACCTTGGCCACCGTACCAACTTGAACGACAATGTGTTCCCCGTGAACGTTGTTTTGCAGCTTCTTCTCCAGTACGATCTGGAATTTTACGTACACGATGCTAACGCGCCAAACGCGCAAAATCTGGCTTTGAACACCAACCTGACGTGGCCGATCGACGTGTTCATCAAGATCAACGCACCCTTTGAGAACCTGGTGGCGACTTTGGAAGCGCTTTGGTACGCGCAAGAACAGCCGTTTGCAGGCCGCAACCGCAAGTTGCTCGTCAAGTGGATCATTTACCTGGTGGAAGAATGGAGTAAAATCAGCAGGAGGACTGGCACACTCTTCGGTGGCCCTGAGAACGCTATTGGTCTTGCTGAGGTGATGCGCATCATCCTAGGTAGCGATGTGCTGGGTCGAGACATGGATGATCAATCGTGGATTCAACGAGCGAGAGAAGTTAGCGCCACTGTTGAGGAAGCCGCACGATGAAGAAGCGGGACCAAGAGTTTTATACTTGGCTATGAAGATCTATGGAAGAACGGTTGTGTGTTTGATTTGGTTTTCTCTTCATTTTGCCATTTCTTGCAGTGCGAGGCGTTGCATAGGTGCATGAGTATGGGGGTTGGCTGGCGTCAAAAGCATGGCATGAAATGTAATCTTGTAGGGCATTGTTGATTGGCAAGCATAACACCCCAAGGCTAGCTTATATTTGAATCAAAGTAGTCTAGGTACTAAATATGGTCAAGTGAACTTGGGGCTGTGAAGTGTGAGTTGGTGGTGTTTGGAGGGTCGGAGTTTAGGGTTCTAATCCCCGCGCTCGAGGCCCTTTCCCCCAACATTCCAGATGCCAATCCGCTCCCATCACGCGCATCCAAAACCCCACACCCCAAACCCATTTTCAGGCCGTGGACGAACTCCATTCTCCTTGACGCGCCATGTGACGAATTGCATGGCCGTTCCGTACGCACACCCATCCTGCCACACACACAATGCCGATATGCATATCCTGCCGCACCCCCGTGCGCACACTGTACACAACCTACTCCAAAGCCGACGACCGCGCGCTGGGTAAAGGTGTTCGCTTGACGCAATGTCCAGTGTGCAAGAAATTTGCCGATAAATACGTCGAACACGATTTCGTAATCTTGTTCATCGATCTGGTCCTTATAAAGGCGGAGGTGTATCGGCATTTGCTGTTTAATCGGCTGGAACGCGATGACGATCGGTTTGATGTACGTAGTCCACTGAAGAGGCAGCGAGAGAATGAAGGGAGAAAGATAGAAGGAACAAAGAGGGAGGAGAAGAGAGAGAAAAAGAGCAAGCTGACATCAAACCACAGCGTTCAATCCTACGTCTCGGAGTCCTACTCCTCCTCTTCGACGTCTACCTCACATGGGCACGCATCGAAAAACTTCCTCTCCCTCAACACACAACCCCTTACCACCCTTCTCCTTCCTCCTTCTCCCACACACAAACATCCCACAACACCACATCCGACGCCACCACCATCACAACAAACGCCCTGATACTCCAATCCCACCCCCTAGGCCTCCAATACCTCTTCTTCCTGCTCCTCGTAACTCTCAGCACCCTCTCCTTCCACCTCCCCATCCGCCTCCTCTGCGGCTACAATCCCATCTCCCTCCCCTCCCCGCTCCGCTTCCTCTGGCAGAAAATGATACCGTACTTCCCGCACCCGACGCCCCTGTCCACAGCGCTGCTGGTCAGCAGTTGTACAAAGTTGTTCCCGATATTGCTCATCATATGGGATTACGATCTTCCGTCCAGCGCAACGGCAGTTAGTTGGGCGGTGATTGTGAATAATATTGCGGCGCTAGAGATCTTGATGGATTGCGGCTATGTGAGGGCTAGCTTACTGGTGGGGATTGGGGCAGGCATGAGGACAGCGGTGGGGTGGGCTGTGCTGAGGGCGGCTGGGTTGGGGACAGGATGGGAGGGATATGCGGGGGAGTGGATGGCTGGGAGCAGTGTTTGGGGGTGGGTTGGGGATCTGGTGGGCATGTAGATGAGGAAGGGGGCGGGCAGATTTCGCAAGACGTAGATGTATGGTATGATACCCCTCCGGTTTGTAAATTCATGTTGGTTACAATTCCACCGTAAATGCGCCAAAACTGATTATACACATGTGCGCCTGAAAATCGAGGTACGCTTCATCTCCACGTTTGTCTCCGCTGCTGTTTGCTCAGTCATGTTTTCAGCGGCAGTTTCTCAGCATGCAAACTGAACTGTTTGGCTAAAAGAAAACACGTCTTCAGCCCATACGAAAACCTCCAGCACAAAGCTAAGCTCTGTCCACTCAACGTCCTATATCAAAAGCCAGACGCCCTAGCGCCCTCCATTCAACTCCGGTCGCAAATCGTTTCGTACGGGAGAAATAAGCGGATGCAGTTGCGCGAGGAACGTAATCGCCCACATGATATACATGGCAGCCGCCGACAGTACAAGCGTAGAACGCCAAACCCTAATGTGCATCAAATACGTTAGCCAGATGTTCCTGTTGCCCTTTTTTTCTTCATTCGCATTCGTATCCATGTCCGTGTCCGGCTCCAACCACCGTCGTCACACTCTTCTCAGCTTCCACATCGCGGTTCCGCGTGGTTTCGGCATCGCTGTCGTCAAAGTGAACGCGCCTGCCTGGCTCGCGCTTCTCAGTCGCAGCGAGTAGCTGTTCCAGCGACGTTTTCTTGCGCAGGCAGGGTTTGGACGGCTGTTTGTGCAGGCGCTTGGAGTCGCGCTGGCGGAGGAGCGACGTGGATGCACATATGGACTGGTTGTGCTGCTGGTGACGGGAACGGGCAAACACGTACGTTTGGTTTTCGCCCTTTGGTGCTAGAACCCAAGATGCGGCACAGAAGATTACGACGACGATGAGGCCGATGATGGGCGCCCAGCTAGTTTCGTACTTGTTAGCTTTGTGACTTTGTTTGTGCGTGTGTGCTTCGTACCCGTTCGCCATTGTAGTTGGGGAGAGCTTGTCAGGGAGCTGTCCGGGAAGCTTGGAGGTAGACGGTATCGGCGGTACCGCGACGCGACGGGGAGATGGATTTTGGCTTTTGCGCGCGGGGCCGGTGGGGAGAGCGGTGATGTAGGGACGGCTTCGGCGATGTGGTGATGTGGAGATGGGGTTGCTGCCAGGCGTGAGGGCATGACGCCTGTTCGACAGGGTTCGGCTTGGCGGGCTAGGCTACTTTGGGGTATGGTTGTATATATCGGGATGAAAGAAGTCTTTGGGACGTGAACAAAAAGCTTGGGATTGAAGGCTTTTAACAAAGAAACTCGCTCTTGAATGATTTGAGATCTTTGGGGCTATCACCTGGACAAATGGTCTTGGTTGTGTACTCGATCTCGATGTAGCATTTACATACAGTATACCTGACGTTCCCAGAGGCTGCACGGTCCATCGTTCGTTCATTCATGTCACTGGCGTACTGCCTAGATTACTTGGCTGTAAGGCTCGTTCTCATGTTGGGTAGCATCGTTTTCCGTTTGCCTGGTCTCATAGGAAAATAGTAGTCTCCACCACTAAAAGATCGTAGAAAAAGATCAGACTATAATGAGAGTTTAGAATCAACTAAGTATACTTGTAGCACATGAAGAAATTACATAGAGTGAAATTCAATGATGACATCAGATACAGGCTACATGAGTGGACCACTAAATTTCATGCCATACAATCCTTTCGTGAATCTTCGATGTTGTTGCTGTGAGGGCCTGGGCTTTGGTTGACTCGGCGCGGCAACCATCGATTGGTGGTTGCGCTGTGCCAAGTGCGGATCCGCCGACCCCAGCATCGTCAACTCAACGCGCGGCCCGACGCGTTGGAACACAACAGGCTCTTCTTTTCACCTCAACCTACATATATACAGAACCACGTTGTCAAGAATTCAGCGTCACCTACCGTCGCACTTTCAAAATGATAACGAGAAGGAGAGCCGCTCTGCTTGCAGAAGTCATTGCAGTAGTCAATGCAAACGATCCGCCAGAACCAGAGCTAGCAAAGGTACCCAACCGTGACCAAGAGCACGCATCGGTAACACCAGAATTCAGGGAGAAGAGCACTAAAGCCCCCTTCGTTGGTGGGCCAGTACATGTGAGTACACAAAATCATATTTGTAGTCGGAATGGCTCTACAACATGCTGACTCTTATATGCACGAGGACGTGTCAACCCTGCAGCTAAAGTATGTAACGTACGCTAGACCATCGTACAGCGTAGACCTGGAAGATACCGAAACAGGAAAGGAAACCCAACCGGCCGCTGAAGATGAAGAGCGGTATGATGGCAAGCCAGCCGAGGAGTTCCCGGATTGGCCCTACGTAATCTCTGAAGCTGCGGCCGAGCTCGCCACGAAGTATAGCTTCGAATGTACCAAGCGTGACCAGGATGTTTTCGACATGTATATCAAGAATGACTTTACTGGGGAAGGGATCCAGGAGGTTATAGAGAACCAACTCACAGGAATCAACACAGCCATGGCTAAGCGACAACTCCCGGCCGATGAGGTTGCTTTTGGGCTCTGGATACGCTTGTCAGCTTTCGCCCACTGGACTCAATCGCAAGAACTAGGGCCTTGGTTCATGATGGCCGATAGTCAGCGCTTGGAGGACACTGTCGCAATGATTGGTATCGCAATTTTAGCCACACTAAATGCTCTCGATCGGGCGAAGCTACTGATGGAGCACTCTCCTGTCAAGGACCTGGGCCTGGTTCTCGCACTTCTTGGAGACTTCATTTGCGAATGTCTGGACCAAACCATGACGATTCCATATCTCTCATCGAATGATAGAGAAGTCTGCTGGCCGTACAAAATTGTCTCTTACGCTAAGGCTAGCGGTATCGAGATTAAAGGCGTCCATGACATCGAAAAGAAGTTCGTAAAAAGGTTCGATAACGAGGATGAAGCGAACCATTGGAAGAGAAAAGAGTGTGTTGATCGCTGGGGTTGGGGTACAAAGGTAAGCAATATGTCATCCCAAATAACGTTGCCTAACGACCTGAAGTGGAGAATTCTCTGTAAAGAGTACGGCGTACGACGTAGCATATTACATCATGGTCCACCGCTTGGAGGGAAGTTTTTTGATATCACATGCTGCCCCGCCGCTGATAGGATGAAGTACCACTTCGAAGGCAAAGACCCGCTTGACCCCCAAAACCCTCTAGTGCAACTCGAGTGGACAGATTGTGAAATCTATCGCACGAACATGTAGTCTAGACATTGTATTCTGGATGAAACACACACGAGTGCTGCAGGCAGTGAAGTGGTCTAAATATACAGTAATTAACAATTGATGTACTGCTACAAGTTATAGCTGTATTGCGACGCACGTACCCCAACTCTTTGATCTACGCACGTATTTATCACGACGTACGAACTATGCGAGAGGAGATCACTATTAGAGATATCCATTGTATATGAGAAGGTCTACGCACCCTCGTCACAACAACTACCGAATCACCGCATCCTCGACCAACTACACTGTATCTTCCTGGTAAGAGCAAGTCGCTTGTTCCTTTTTTTGGTCATTCGATATCAGTGTGAGACATGGAGACCCCACCGGAAGCGAAAACTTCCTTGAGTGCGGCCAAGTTAGGAAATTGATAAATCAAAATCAAAAATCTTGCATCGATTTTCTTGCTATCCGCTCCATCTCAGATTCCGCTGCTTCTATCTAACATGTAACTCAGATCTATAGCAGATATTCAGTTCTCCTTCCAGCTGAATTGGACTGCGATCTGTCCATCGTTTGCGACTATAGACCTGCTAAGATTTGGAACAACACATCTATCTTTATTTACCCCACATACTGTGTTAGATTCTAGTAATACTTACATATACCTAAAAGATGATATAGTGGTGTATCGCGCGTACAGCGAAGTGTGATTTCGCGACGTAGCACAAGAACGTCATAGCGAAAGTACCACAGTTCGCTTAGAAATCATCATAAGGTGCAGCCCGTGTGAGATGGTATTTCGACTTGCCACCGCCGGCAGGGAGCATAGCTGATCCGCCCCAGCCATGACCTTGTAAGCTTTCCAGCGATAATAAAGGAGTATTATATTACAGATACTACATAGCAAGAGCTAGGCGCCTTAAGTTGATCTAAAGCGTATAAGGTATAGCTCCCGCTAAGCGAGGCTAACCCCCCTGCTGTGAGAAAGGGCGCGAAGTGTACTGTACTCGCGTCATTGTGCTGGCCTTTGGGTGACCTTGTCGGTTTGTACAAACAGGCAACGGATAGCGCACAAGGAGGTGACGTTTGCGGGAAGTGCGGGGCACGCTAGTGCTAGCACGTCCCAGAGTCTGGACCGTAGTCAAGCGCGTTCCGAGATGTTCACCGACACTCGCGTTGCCTCATATAAGCTCTTTTCCTGAAGCCTGACCGAATTGCATAACATACTGTCTGCATGCTCTTTCTGTCTCAACTACTGAGGCTTAGGTGGAAAGAAGTGCTGTCGAGATAAAACAGCTCTCGACACGTTCGCGTGTGATGACAGATACAATGGCGTCCTTTCAGGTCCCAGTTGTGTCGAATTCGTCATTTTCAGAATTGCCACCGATATCCCATTGCCATCACATTTGGGTCAGTAAGATACCATAAATGCTCCTTGATCCTGTCTGACTTTATTAGGATACGAGGGCAGCCAGGTTCACGCCATGCGCCTTGCCTTTCCTTGCAACAATACCGGCAATACTGGCTGCCTTACTGTTGCTGAGGTACCCATTGCGAGTCACGAAGTCATTTTGGCCTGAGTGGACGAAGCCTTTCTCACGGGAGAAGCATGAAAAGCACGATGAGATTGAGGAAGCCTCAGTAGGAGGATCTTTGACTGGGACATTTGGCCTCTTGGCGGTAACCGCAATTGGCCTTACATCCCAGGTTCTCAATGTCTTTTTTCCTATACGGGAGCTAACGGCTGTATATCCAGCAATTGCATGGGTGCGTGAACTTTTCGCTGGCTAAGCTTCTTAACTGATGAGTATTGCAGGCAATCATAGCTGGTATTATCGTCGTTGAGCGTCCGAGAAAAGCATTCCTGCCATTGTTACCGCTCTTCACCACACTCTTGCTGGAAAGACTAGTGTTCTTGTCCCATAAGCACACCTCGTTACTTATCAAAGATATTCCGTGGGTCGTCGCACCTGTAGCTGCTGCAGTTGGCATTATCATATTACTCAATATGCCTTTGCGAGACCCGGTCTTGCCAAACAACGATATCAGCCCTGTTTATGGCAGCCCTACAGTAACACTTCGGACACCTGAAGACAATTTGACTCCATGGCAGTACATGACTGTGTCCTGGATGGAGCCACTTATAAAGAAAGGAGTAACTCATAACATGGAGGACGAAGATATATGGGATCTCGGCTGGGAGTTCAAGCATGCGCGGCTACATGAGGCTTTTAGAAAATTACGGGGTTCGGTGACCAGGCGAGTGTTCGTGGCGAATGGTATGGATCTTGTTCGCACAACCACTCTCAATGCCATTCGTTTGTGTGCAAGTAGGTTCAGCATCCCACTCCTTCTTGAGACTTGTCGGATTTCTGACCATTTCAGCTCTTCTCACACCTGTGCTTCTCCAGCGCGTTCTCGCCTCAATGAGACATCGTAATAGTAGTGCGACTATCACCTACGCCTGTCTGACGTTAGTTCTGCGATTGACATCTGCCCAACTGAACATCTTCGTCTTGTGGTACCAAAGGCGAGCTTATGAGCGATGCAGAGGCGAATTAATTACGATGCTGTACGAGAAAACCTTGCATCGCAAGATCTTAGGTGCCAAACAGAAAAGCGAGGATGTCCACACTAATGGGCACAGAAACGGTGAAGCTGACGAAGTGAGCAATCAAAATGATCATGGTGCTCCAGAAACATCCAAGCAATCATCCCTGAGTTGGTTACAACGTATGAAGTTTTCTGCCCAGACTGTTTTTACAAAGAAGCCTAAGACCAAGGAAGAGAAGGATCCTGCATCTATGGGCAAGATTCTAAATTTGATGCGTAACGACGCGTATGAGATAGCACAGCGCTTCTGGGAGTTTTCTGACATCATCATCAAGCCTGCTGGTGTCATATTCTCGACTATACTGATATGGCGCATGCTAGGCTGGGCATGTTTGCTCGGCGTCCTAGCTCTGGGTGTATCGCAGCTATTAAACATCGGTATCGCACGCTTGCAAGTTTATTTTCAGAAGAAGCGCCGGGTGGCAACAGATGAGAAACTCCAGCGAGTGAACCAATTCATTGAGTCGATTCGACATCTGCGTTGGTATGGCTGGCAAAACGCATGGTTGGAAGGAGTTCTTGAATCTCGCCAGAAGGAGTTACATTACCGTGTACTCAGTATTATTTTGACGACTTCTCTCGCCTTCATCCTACGATTTGGTTCGGGACTCTTCCCAGCTGTAGCATTCTACGCCTTCACCAAACTGGCTGGGCACGACTTACGCGTCGACCTCATCTTTCCTGCCATCGACCTGTTCAACCTTCTGGAAAGCTATCTTCGGGCCTTGCCACAACTAGTTACGGTTCTGATCAATGCTTATGTTGCTATGAGCCGTGTCGAAGAATTCATGGCGGAGCCAAACAAAGAAGACGCTAATGCTGTACCAGCGGGAAGCGCCGACCTTAGTCTGCAGAGCGCATCATTCGCCTGGCCCGGGGTGGATCGAAATGTGCTCGAGGACATTACACTACGCTTTCCTCCGGGACTGACTGTGATCTACGGCGAGGTAGCTGCTGGAAAAACAGCATTGCTACAGGCCTTGCTCGGCGAACTCGATACAACGGCAGGTGAACTCGTGCGTCCTGACCAGGTAGTGGCATACTGTGCGCAAACTCCGTGGTTACAGAGCATGTCCATTCGCGATAACATACTCTTCTCGTACCCTTACGAAGAAGGCCGCTACAAGTTGACGTTGGAGGCATGTGCTCTGCTACCCGACATGGCAGAGCTTAAGCACGGTGACTTATCCAACATAGGTGAGAACGGCATCGGCTTATCGGGTGGTCAAAAGGCACGTGTGGCGCTAGCTCGTGCTGTATACAGCAATGCAAAAGTACTGCTCCTCGACGACCCACTATCAGCTCTTGATCACCAAACTGCCGAGTTCATTGTCGCTAAGTTGTTGGCTGGACCGTTGCTCCAAGGTAGAACGACCATTCTTGTTACACATCGGACTGAACTATGTCATAGCCTGGCGAAACAATGGGTGCAGCTGGAGCATGGCCGCGCAACGATTCACGAACCAACTCAAGCAGAGGATTCCAATGGTCTGAAGCGTACCCAGACCCAAGAGACTGAATCTGAAGAGGACGCTAAGAAGCGTGAAGAAGAACAAGCAGCAGCAATCCCTGACAAATTCATCGAAGATGAGCATCGCGCAAAAGGAGGTGTCAAGTGGAACGTATATTGGCGCTATATCAAAGCCGGCACGCTTCGATGGTGGTCTGTGGCAATCTTTGTCATGGCAGGCTTCCGTGTTCTCGATGTCGCGCAAACGTGGTTCATCAAGGCGTGGGCCGAGAGCTATGAGGAAGGAGACCATAAAGGAATCTTCGACTTCCTGCCTCCAGCAACTGATGACGTGGTTCCGTGGTTATGGACGTTCTTTGGTTTTGTTGCTGCGATTGCTGTACTGTACTGGTGGACCAATCTGATCATGTTTGGTGTTGGATACCATGCAGCGAAGACCATCTTCCAAGAGACCATAACGCGTGTCGCTCATGCGACGTTCCGTTTCTATGATGTTACACCGGTAGGGCGACTTATGAACAGATTGACGAGCGATATGAACACCATCGACGGAGACCTGAGCAGCACATTCGTCATATTCGCATGGCAAATGATCGGCTGGCTGAGCGCCATCGTCATCATATTCTCTTCGACGCCAGCGTTTCTGGCCTTTGGCGTAGTATTATGCTGTGGTTTCGTGTACTATTTCTCCCGCTTTCTACCAACGTCCCAGGGCTTGAGACGACTTGAGGTAAGAACTTTTCTTTGTAAAATTACTCGATGCGATATGCTGATATCGACTAGATGGTCTCACTCTCCCCTTTAATGAGCAACTTTGGTGCTCTTGTTGAGGGACTCACTACCGTGCGCGCTTTCAACGCACAGCAACGTTTCCAAGCCCGTGTTATCGAAGTCGTTGACAACTTCCAGAAGAATGATCATTTCTACTGGTCGTTGCAAGCGTGGCTTGCCCTACGCTTCAGTGTCATGTCGGCTAGCTCTACGCTCATCATGACTTTGATTGCAGTATACACCGGTCTCAGTCCTGGTCTCACTGCTTTTGTGCTCATCACAGCGGGCAAGTTTGTCATACACACTGAATACATGTGCAGAGTCTACGGAAATCTGGAGATGGACTTTACTAGCGTCGAACGAGTTATTGAACTCCTAGACGTTGAGAACGAATCGCCGGGCGTTGTCGATCCTCCAGCACATTGGCCTACGTACAGTGGAGATATCGAGTTTGACGATGTGACGATCCGATATGCAGACAACTTGGAACCAGCACTTCAGAATGTAACGCTCAAGATTCCTGCCGGTTCCAACACGGCAGTGATTGGACGTACAGGTAGTGGAAAGTCAACCTTGGCACTATCTCTCCTCGCGACCATGGTGGCCGAGAAGGGCAGAATTCTCATTGACGGCATCGACATTGCGACTGTCAACAAGCAAGCGCTCCGGAGCCGCGTAACGTTCCTTGCCCAGGAACCAGTACTTTTCCAGGGCACCATGCGCAAGAACCTGGACCCATTATCGGCCTATTCAGACGCTTCCTGCCTCTCCGTTCTCGAGAAGATTGGCGGAGATCAATACTCTTGGACCCTTTCAACCACCATCGAAGGCGGAGGTAAAGGGCTCTCTCAAGGCCAGAGACAGCTTGTTGGATTGGCTAGAGCAATGTTGAGGAGGAGTCCGGTTTTGATCATGGATGAGGCAACGGCGAGTATTGACTTTGAGACTGCGCAGAGGATCCAGAGCGTGTTGCGAGAGGAAATGAGGAGCAGTACGGTGATTACAATTGCACACCGATTGGAGGCTGTGCGGGAAGCAGACTATTGTGTGGTGCTTGGTAAAGGAAAACTGATCAAGGCAGGTAGGGCGGAGGATATGCTAAAGGAGGGGAGCGAGTTCCAGAGCATGCTAGCGTAGAATACATAGTACAAAGTGGTTGGGTTAGTCTCTCCATGATGACACAACAGTTCGATCTGAGAGTTTGGCTGTTTGGTGTCGCTTGAGACTACTACGTTAGGAAAGTTATTGCAACCGTTGAATGATGCAGGCTTAGGCCGAGGCCTTCGGTCTCACCATTGTCACGTGATGTGACAAGTGGTTTCAGGACTAGGTGAAGTTGATGTGAGGCTTGCGCGGCACCGCCACGATTTGCGTTAGTCGGAGCCACTGGAGCAGGGATGTGTTATGAGCGCATTGGTCGCCGTTAGGAAATAGCCAACGCCGTATGTTCCGTGTCTGCAAAGTCGCGCAGTCCTCAGCCCGGCGTGGTATTTAGTCTTGTCAGCATGCGGTAACACAAAATACTTCTCATTTACACCATCCGTCCGACAGGAAACGAGCCCAAACCCTACATAGCCGTTACGCAGCCGTCTGGAACCATCGCAACCACACGGCACCACGCGGACCCCCGAGATGGCGTCTGGTGCGCAATCCCAGAGCAACGGCACCGCCACAGGCGACCATGAGCTTGAGGAGATGGCAGACAAGCCCAGTCTTCCTGTCGAAGAGGATATTATGCAGTTGGCGCGGTTGGGGGAGATTGCAGCAATCCAGAAACTCTTCGACAGCGGCAAGTTTGATGCGACGTACAAGGACGAGCAGGGCATAACACCGCTACATGTATGTATCACCACTTGTTCCAATGGCCGGTAAACTAATTTGTGTACAGTGGGCCGCCATAAACAACCACTATGCCCTCTGCCACTTCCTCATCGAAGCCGGCGCGCCCATCAACGCAAAGGGCGGTGATGCCGTCGCAACACCCGTCCTGTGGGCGGCCAAGCGCTGCAACTACTACATCGTCAACCTCCTTCTCGACCACGGCGCAGATCCTCTCCTCACCGACGACCAGGGCTTCAACCTCTTGCATAGCGCGACACTGGACGGGAATGTCTTTCAACTCGTCATGCTTCTGCACCAGGACATACCCGTAGACATTCCAGACTCGCAGAGCCATACACCGCTCATGTGGGCAGCATACAAAGGCTATCCTTCATGTGTGGACTTGTTCCTGCGCTGGGGCGCGAACGTGTATGCGACGGACGACCAAGGCTTCACGGCACTGCACTGGGCGCTTGTCAAGGGAAGTCAGGGGTCGATACAGAAGTTGCTCGAGTACGGGGCGGATCGCTTCGCGAAGAACAATGAAGGAAAGACACCGGAGACGACGGCACAGGAAATGAATACTACCCGGCAATGGCGCCGTGCCTTGTCAGAAGCTGGCTTCGACAAGAACGGGAATCCGCGACAGTTTCCGATTCCAGGCGTGAAGGATACAAGATGGTTCCTAAACCGCTTGATATTTATCTGGCCGTTTGCCATTCTCTTCGTGGCCCTTTACCTTGTCAGCCATTATCCGGCATTTATTGGGATACCCTTAGCGTTAATTGTTTCTTATCTCATGCAAAAGGCCGCACAGAAGCTGTTGCACTGGGGGCCCTCGAATATGAGGACCATACATCATACTGTGAGTTATGCGCGTGAGTCTAAGCCAATGAAAGCTAATGAATGCACAGCCTTTCCTAGCCGGCATCTTCGCTGGAACATTATTTTGGGTCGGCATTCGTTGGCTAACGACTATTCTCCCTGTTACGTTCCGAACTAACTTCTTCCTCAATCTCATGTTCGCGGCGGCTTACGGACTCACGGCCTTTTTCTATATATTCACTATGACAGCAGATCCCGGCTTTGTGCCCAAGTCTGCCAGTAGGAGTGCGTCCAAGGCCGTCATTGACGAGCTCATGGAGCTAAGGCAATTCGACGAGGTGCATTTTTGCGTCAACTGTATGGTGCGGAAGCCTTTGCGCAGTAAGCACTGCAAGCGATGCGATCGCTGTGTTGCAAAGAGTGACCAGTAAGTGGAGCAGCCGAGACGCAGATAACAAAGCTAACGACAGCAGTCATTGTCCGTGGGTAAACAACTGTGTGGCCAACAACAACCACAGGCACTTTGTAATGTATATTCTGTTCATGGAGATTGGAATCGTTTGCTTCGTGAGACTGGCGCTTGCCTGTAAGTTGTTACTTCCAAGTCCAAGGATGGAACTAATGTCTGCAGACTTGGAGATTCGCGACGCGCCCAAAGACTTCCCCGAATGTGCTATTATCTCGGCAGACCTTTGCAAGATCCTGAACAAGGACCCATTCACAATCGTTATCTCAATATGGGCAGCGTTCCAACTGACATGGGTCACTATGCTCGTTTGCGTCCAGCTGCTTCAAATTGCGCGCAACCTCACCACCTACGAGAGCATGCGCGGACATCTTCACAACAAGACGCCTGCAGATGCGCTCAACACGTTTGTCACAACTGGTGCCACAACCCAAGATGTCGCTGGCAGCGGTAATACACCAAACGGTTTTGGCTCCGGTCAAGATACAGGTGATATGCCCGCACGCCCTCAGCCCAAAGTCTCCATCTGTGAGCAATGGAAACGTCTGCTTGGAATCGACACTTTCCTCACCATTGCCCTCAACGGCAGCCAAGGTGAACGGATACGGCGGCAACGAGCAGGCAACCCCTTTTCAAGGGGTATTGTCACCAATTGCAAGGAGTTTTGGTGCGATGGTAGCCCGATGTTTGGATCAAAAGAAAGTGGTTATGCCAGGTTGGGTGGTGAGCGAGTGGATTATACTAGACTGTACGACGTGCCGAAGATGAAGTATCAGAGAAGCGGCGGAGGTGATGGGGGGCGATACGAAAGTGTGGCTGCAGCTGAGGATGCATGATGATGATGATGAAGGACGAAACGATGGATGAAGTATTATACTGATGACTACGCGGAGCAATGAACGAGTCCGAACTTGGCCAAGTTGGACTGACGACTTCTAGCGTGACCTGTTGCAAATCGGCTACTAAAGTGTTGCCGACGTTCCTACTTCAGCCGCATCGGAAGTCGGAACCGAAAGCCGAGGCTTGCGCGAGGAAACCCCCCGCGCGGGACGTCAAACCACGGCCGGCACATGCATGGTCGCCGCTCCACAGTTTTGAGTCTGTTTGCTCGCGTGGCATTTCTTGCGCTTTCTCTTCCACCATGATACAGACACGTAGTTGACATTCTTTTCTACCTTGTCCCCTTTTCGTGCGCTTTTAGGCTGTGCGCGCCACCTGTCCAAGGATGACTTCAACTGAGGCTTTGCGGGGGCTTAAGACGCTTTCGCGATGCGCTGGACCCAGATCGAGGCATGTCGTGGCAGGGCGAAGGATACCAGGACATGCGAGTAGGAGAGCGATATGTGTAGATTGCCGGGATTTATTGAGAGCACAAGGCAATGCGCTGGGTCATCTTGATGTGACAAGGCGCAACACTGCCCACTTCTCGAGCAGACCTGTGTTCGCGCCAGGACTATGCAGAGGATACGCGCAGGCTGCGCAACAGTGTATGACCGGCGAACCCGGTGCTATGCTAGCAAAAACTGATAAGAGTAGATGCACCTGAGCAACCAGAAACCACTCATGGTCCCATAGCTGAGTACGATGCACGGGTACAGGCGGGACGTTTACGAGATGACGAACACCAGCGGAATATTATCAAGAACCTGCAAGACCTACATGACATGTTGAAGTCTTACACACAACCGCCTGTGCAACAACCCACGATCGAATCCCTCCAGCCGCCAAAAAAGTCGTTCTTCTCCTTTCTCGCGCCGTCGAAACCGTTTTCTCCGCTGCCGCCAGTACCAGAGACGCTGCCAAAGGGCATGTATATGTTTGGAGATGTGGGCTCAGGGAAGACGATGATGATGGACTTGTTCTACGATACGCTACCGCCGAATATCCAAAACAAAACGCGCATACACTTTCACGCTTTCATGCAGAGCGTACATAAGGATCTGCACAAGATGAAGATGATGCACGGCAACGACATCGACAGCATACCCTTCGTTGCAGCCGGTATCGCTGAGCGCTCCAGTGTCCTCTGCTTCGACGAATTCCAATGCACAGACGTCGCGGACGCCATGATTCTACGACGACTCATGGAATCCCTAATGGCCCACGGCACCGTCATAGTCACAACGTCGAACCGGCACCCCGATGATCTCTACAAAAACGGAATACAGCGAGAAAGTTTTATCCCTTGTATCAACCTGCTCAAGTCCCGCCTCACAGTGCTCAACCTCGACTCTTCAACAGACTACCGCAAGATTCCCCGCCCCCCATCGGGCGTATACCACCACCCGCTCGACGCCTCGGCGCAAACACACGTAGACCGCTGGTTCCGCTTCCTGGGAGACTTTGAAAACGATCCCCCACACCCAGCTATCCACGAGGTCTGGGGCAGAGAAGTCCGCGTTCCGCAAGCAAGCGGCAAGTGTGCAATGTTTAGCTTCGACGATATCATCGGGAGGGCGACTGGAGCAGCAGATTATCTGGAACTGACGAGGCAGTACGAAGCTTTCATCATCACGGGTGTTCCCGGCATGAATTATCGGAGTCGAGATTTGGCGAGGAGGTTTATTACATTTATTGATGCTGTTTATGAGTCTAGGGTGAGTTCAATGACTGTGTTGTTCTGGGCTGGGCTGGGCTGGGCTGGGCTGACTGAAAGGTGACAGGCGAAATTGGTAATGACGACTGCGGTCCCATTAACAGCTCTATTCCTCGACCAATCCGAAATCAACGACGCAGTCACCGCGTCTGCAAAAACTGGTAACCTACCAGCTGCTGCAACCTCATCATCTCCACCTTCCACAGCACAGAAAGCCCAAGAAGCAGAGTATGCTCCCTACCCTCTCGCCCTCCCCATTTCATCCATGGACTAACAGAAACCCAAGCCCCGAAGCCATATCCGACGTAATGCGCAACCTCATGGACGACCTAGGCATGAACATGGACATGCTGAAGAACTCGTCAATCTTCTCGGGCGACGAGGAGCGCTTCGCGTTTGCGCGTGCGCTGAGCAGGCTGAGCGAGATGGGGAGTCAGGAGTGGGTGGAGCGCGGGTTGGGGCTGGAGAAGAAAGGCGGCAAGGAGGAGATGGAGGGATGGCAGAAGGTGAGGAGTAGGTGGAGGGAGGATAGCATGTAAAGGTGGTTAGCGTGGGGGAGATGGAATGCAAGAGGGTAATTGTTTGGGTACACCGTTATTCGACGTCGCGGACCCTAGCACTAAGGGCATTACCTAGGAAAACGCCTATTGAACCCTGAGTTTTGACCCGCACCGATCCCTCCTTGTACATACATAGTGCACCGTAGGGGCTAAATATATACGGTACTGACATCATATCCCCCATCTTCACATGCCGACCTCATACCAAGAAAAAAAGAAGCGGTGAAATTCCCACGCACATGCTCTCCCCAGACGCATATACCACATCCGTATAAATTTACTTGCCAACCTTTCCTAAGGCTAGCGCTATGTACATACAGCATGCATGCAACTTTTACCCCACTAGTCCATACGCGGGGGGAGGCACAGTAGCTGGTACTTTAGTGGTAGGTCGGCTAGCGTCATCCCGAGCGCCGCCGCTTTCCACGCTACAGCTGCTGTACCAAGATACAAGCACACAAGGTATGGGCCCGGGTTACCAGGCGTGTTTAAATGCCGGGGGCGCTAGTGGGATGGGGGTGGTGTGGTACACATGCAGTACGAAGTGTCCACGTTTTTTTTTAATTGGTGAAACGTGGGAAGAGGATGGGTGTATGGAGTATAGTAGATGCTGAGGGAGGGGAGGTATGGATGATGCTGCTACCCCACATTTTGACGTGTGTCACAAAGGCACATGTCAATGTACGGGGTACAGTGTTAAGTCTGACATGGATCCATCTCAACTCATCTCACCGCGTCAGGCTCAAACAACCCAATGGCAATGTGGACGTGTCATGGAGATGGAGGTGTCGAAAGCGAGCTCGCCATGCTTTCAGCGGTCCGAAACCGTTTGAGCGATGGCTGGTAGCAAGCACCATATGGTGATCTGATAATAGCTGTACTAGTAGGGCGTATCCCTGGTAGAACGAGGGAAGCTTTCGGGCGGCGGTACTTATTATGCTGTCCCGTGTTGATTATTTCCTTTGATCGAGGATGAGGGTTTGTCGCAGGAGAGATGAAATAGTACAAGGTAGGGTTGGGCTACAGTGATCAAATGCTGCAATTGTTCTGCACACGTCTGCCTTGTTTACAAGGCTACACCGATATAAGACCGCAAGCTGATAGTCTAGGAGACTGGGGTTGATGGGGATTTGAAGTCGGTCGATCTTGTTGATCGTCTTTTGTGCAGGGTGGGGGGTTTTGGCCAACGCGAGCCGCGGCACCGCGGATGGTGGTATATCGGACGTTAAGGCCGCAATTGACCGACATGCTGCCTTATGTATAGTTGCGTCATTGTCGCATTATCTATACATACATGGCGGATGGCAGGTGGAAATGGGGTGATGTGGTGCTGAGTTTGCTTGGTGGATGGCAAAGTTGTCCGGTGAGAGGGTGTTTTTTTTTGGTTGTTAATGCAAAGCGCGGCAGAGAGATTACATACGTTCAAGTCACGGTTCAAGTAGAAGGTAGTGAGCAAGATGTGGCGGTGCGAGGCATGCAACGGAACCATGTCGGTTTCCGCGATGCGAGCAGTTCAGCACTCGTCTGATTTGGCGGTGTACGACTAGGCAGCCAATGGCGGGGCGTGACAGGCCTGGCGTCCAGGTCACACGCGCCTTGGCTCTGCGTCATTAGCCCGGCGCTACGCAATGGCAGCCGCGATATGCACAACGACGGACCAGCGATAACACGCTTCCTGGAGCACGCGCATAGCTGGCCAGCAACCACATGTCCGCTCGCCCCGACCAGCGTGGTGATGTTGACTCCACTCCCCGTCAGCTGTCCTTATCGTGCGCATGCGGCGTCGTGGAGCGCGCCGGGGGTCCAAGGGAGTGTGGAGAAAGGGTCCTCGTGAGTGTTTGTCGTGGTGAAGGGACTAGTCATCAAAGCTTGGTATTCAGTACCGGCCCAACACCAAATGATATAGAACCGCGTTGCCGTGCGCGTCTCTACTCCTCCTCCTCCCTCTGTGCAACATCACTGCGAGTCAGACACACGCCGCCATGGTGAACTTTGCTCCCTGGCGCAAGCCGCAGACTGCGGACGAGAGTGGCACCGCTTCCACACCCACGTCGACACAAGAGAAGGATGCCCCGCGACGGAGGTGGAATTTGGGCATTCTGGCGGATCCCCAGACTGACGAAGTGCCTGGTAAACAACTACCCATTCACTTCTCTGCAATTTTATAGTAGTTGTAGTGTGCATCTGCTGACATTGGTCGTTCCTTCCTGCTAGGCTCTGTCATCCTCCTCTCGCGAACACACAACCGCAACGAACCGCTGGGTCTCCAACACGCCCACGCGCGCACATCGGCATCGTCGCTGCCCACAACCATACGGCCGCAGCCCCAGCGGACAGTCTCGCATGAATCCCGCCACTCGTCGCGTTTACGGCGGCCGGAGCAGAAGCGCACAAAGGATGGTCGCTTCATCCTGGAGCCTCAGCCTGAGGACTCGGCAAACGACCCACTGAACTGGAACCAGGTCAGGCGTGATCTCGCCCTTGTTTCGCTCGGATTCTACTGCATGATCGGAGGCGGAATGACGCCGTTGCTGGCTGCGGGCTTCAACGACGTGGCCAAGACGTATCATGTGTCCATCCCCCAGGTCGCATTGACAACGGGACTCTACATGTTGGGACTTGGTCTCGGCAGTGTGGTTGCGTCGCCTACTGCCATATTGTTTGGCAAGCGACCAGTCTATTTGGGTGCCATTATTCTCTTCACCGTCTCCTCGATATGGTGTGCCCTGTCCCCAACCTACTCGTCGCTTGTCGTGGCACGTATTGTGCAAGGCTTTGCAGTCTCGCCAGTTGAGTGCCTGCCTAGTGCCACCATTGCCGAGATTTTCTTCCTTCACGAGCGAGCCTACCGCCTTGGAATTTATACACTATTGTTGCTTGGCGGCAAGAATTTGATTCCCCTTGTCAGCGCCGTCATTGTGCAGTCGTTGGGATGGAGGTGGGTGTTCTGGATCACATCCATCGTTGTTGGATTCTGCTTCTTCCTCATCTTCTTCTTCGTGCCCGAGACCTTTTGGGACAGGGCACCCAGACCGGCTAGGCGTCACAATCGCGCTCGTAGCAAGAGCCCTGGTAAACAGCACGGCCATTTCCATCTGCCACATTTGCACCACCACAACAAGAGTGCTGCGGATTCATCACACGCACAACATGCCTCGTCAATCCCCGCGACTCCCAATGTTGCATCGGCTATAGCATCTCCTGTGACGTCGCCTGGGGAGGTTCCCAAGCGCCACAAGAACGCCCACGTTGGGTTTGCTGAGCCGGAACCTACTGAGAAATCCGCTCATGTGGGCTTTGCTGAGGACGACATACGGCACGCAAGCGCTCCGCCAACGCCCCGGTCCCCAATAAGCGTCCACTCCGCTCATGACTACTTTGGACACGTACCGGCTACCGCAACAGACCCCGAGAAGCAAGCTGCTGGCGAACATCCTTCGTCTAACCCCGGATCAGACACCGACCACATCTCCGAGCAGTTCTCCATCCACTACACCGACTATTACCGCGATGCCCCAGCAAAGTCGTATCGCGACTCCCTGAAGCCATGGAACGGCCGTCTCGTCAAGGACAAGTGGATCCGCGTTGCCATCCGCCCCTTTATCCTCTTCGCCTACCCCGCCGTTCTCTGGTCCTCGCTCGTCTACGCTCTCGCCGTCGGCTGGCTCATTGTCCTCTCCGAGTCCGTAGCGCACATTTACCGCGACACCTCGTACAACTTCACCCCGCTACAAGTCGGTCTCGTCTACATCTCGCCCTTTATCGGCGGTGTCCTTGGTACAGCAGTCGCAGGCCGCGTGTCCGATCTCGTTGTACGTTTCATGGCGCGCAAAAACGACGGCGTGTATGAGCCTGAATTTCGTCTCTTGATGGCGGTGCCAATCGCTATCAGCACAGTCATTGGCCTCATGGGTTTTGGCTGGAGCGCGGAAGAAAAGGACAATTGGATTGTGCCGACTGTATTTTTTGGCGTTATCAGCTTTGGGTGCTCATTGGCTAGTACGACGGCGATTACGTTTGTGGTGGATAGTTATCGCATGTACGCTGGTGAGGCTCTTGTTACGCTGAACTTCTCAAAGAGTAAGTCTTTTTTTCTTTCCCCTTGTCCCCTGCTCCTCGTCCTTTGAGAGAGAAAAGAAGAAAAATAGTTTGCTAACAGCCACGTAGACGTTCTTCACGGCTTCATCTTCTCCCTTTTCTTCCCTCATTGGCTCGAGTCAGCCGGGAGTAAAAGCACATTTTTGGCGATTGGAGGTATTCAGTTGGGCTGCCTGCTGTTTTCGATTCCCATGTATATTTATGGCAAGAGGGCGAGGATGTGGACGGTAAGGAAGAATCTGATGGAGAAGTTTTAGGTTTAGATGGTTTAGAGGTATAGAGAGAGGACCCTAGAGAGGGGGTTTGTGTACATGATATATGAGATGCATCTTCTTGTTCGAGTGTAAGGTTGCCCGTGTGGGTGTTTCTGACCGTGTGATATGCTGTGTTTGATATGTGAAATGTGACTGACGTGTGATGCTAAGAAGTAGGTAGCGTAGCACATGTCATACCTGGTACCTTGCTACTGTGGAACTCGGTCAGCTCTACTTTCCTATCAATCGTCGCGTTTCCCACGTATATAGAGGGGTCGTGCGTAAGAAAGTGATACAGGTCTGGACATTAGTACTACATGTGTCTTGTATCCCATGCCAACCTACCGCCCCTTTTAAGCACAGTAAAGAACGGACTTGTTTAGCATGCCTCCGCTTCTTCGTTCAGACACTACCTCTCTATGATGATGATGATGATGATCACGTCGTGCCTCTGAATGCTCGCCCGGCGTCAAAAGATGTGTAAATGATTTAATTAGACGTAGGCTAGATGTCCATTGGGGGATGGGGGGGCTCTGGGTAGTTGGAGTCATGATGTTGGATTGAGGATTGTTTATGAAGGAAACGGAGGAAGCGAAGGGTCTGGATCCGGAGGACAGAGAGTGTATGTGTGTGTTACATACGTGCGTTGAGAATGAGTGTGGAATGTGTGATGTTCGGTACCACACAATCCTGCCACTATACAACTACTTTGGTGACTCTTCGGTAATTCTAAACCCCTGTTCTCTTGGTGTATAGCTCGAAGTAAATGACGCTATCTTTCGTCCTTGTATTTGATTTGAACATCTTATTCTGAATCTAGTAGGTGTTGCAATATCCACGAATAATAAACAGCTCCAAGGCTGCCAAGCTGGGTGGTATGACAATCACTCTGCTTGTAGCCATTTTTTCCGGGCTGAGATTATATCTGACGTGTGAATGTGGAGGGGGATCGGATGCATAATCATGATTAGTTCTCTAGACCCCGAGAAAGAAAAGGGCGGTGGTTCATGACTGAGACACTCGGTCACGGTAGAAATGTTGTGTGCTTATCGACCGTGTGACATCTATCGACCGTGTGGCATTTTGATTGTTGTTCAAGTGGGACGTCCACCTTCAGTCTTATTCAAACGAGAGTCATTATCCTAGTTGAGGGATTCCATGGCGTTCTTGGTTGTAAGCACTACTTGCCCACGTAAGTGAAATACGTCATTGGGTCTAGGATGTAGAATGTCATTTAGAACCTAATATGTCATTTAGAACCTGAGAAAGCCAGAGTTTGTAACGTACGTTAGTTTAGGAATATAGAAGCTGTTGGAAGCTTTTTTTGTACTCGACTTTCCTTCTCATCAACACATGATCACACTTTCTGTCACACTGGGTGATTATGAAAGCGTAGTGAACTTGAGATGTAGACGAAAAAGGGAAATTTGGCGTATGGCTATGCAGTTTCCTGTGTCGATTCGATGGCCTCAATATCTGGGTATCCCCTTAGCTCTCATCCTTTGATCAAACATGGAAAAGGCAAGTGTGGTCGGACTGTAACTGGAATTGCTACCATCACTGATCATGATATCTGCGGTAAAGAAGTTTAATATCAAGCTGCGTTCATAGGAATGTATTTCGAGCATCTATTTCAACGTGCGCTCATAGAAAATAGCTAAGAGATTCGGCATAAGATGCTTTGGTTTATACAAAGCCTAAAGGCAGATACATGCAGCGAGAGGTATTCCACATCTGTGATTACAGTGACTGCTTTCGCAACCTCTCCAACTTCTGTTACGACCTTACCATCTAGGTCGACAAGTTTGTGCAATTAACGGACAATCGAAAACAAAACGTCGTTACCCAAAACCGCTTATTTACAGCCTAGTTACCCCTATCCTTAAGTACCTAGTACTCACTTGGTGCAAGTACCAGAGGAAGCATCGCACCCAGTTCCGCAATGTCCAGCGGTAGACCCACACCACCCGTACGCACTGCAGCAAGTTCCGAACGTGGAACCAGCGCAAGTAGCGCCGCCCTGTGTTCCGCAGGTTCCATCTGTAGAAACCTTCTTACCGCTACCGCTACCGGTGCCGCTGCCTGAAGTGCAGGTGCCGAACAGGGAGTTGCAGCCGGCGCCGCAGTGAGTCGTTGAAGCACCACTGTTGGAGTTATTAGCAGAATGAACAGAAAATAGGGACACATGTGAACTTACCACCATCCGTACTGCGAGCAGCAGTTTCCGAACGACGAACCCGCACACGTGCCCTTTCCAGAGCCGCAGGAACCATCGGTAGAAACGGGGGTGTTTCCGCTACCGCTACCGCTGCCGCCGCCGTTGGCAGGAGGAGGGGCTTCGCCAGATGTACGGTACCAGTTTGCTTCTGGCTCGCCCATGCACTCGCCCATGGTGACACCGCGGTAGCCCTTGGACTTGAGGTACTGTAGCATATAACCAGTCAAGTTGAGCGCAGTCTGCTCGTGGATATCGTGGGCGATAGCCAGACGGTCACCATTCGCGGCCCCACCGTCCGTGGCATCGAGGATCCTCTTAAAGTTATCTTTGGCGACCTGGATGTTGGACAGCTGGTTGTAGTCGTCGGTGTCAAGGTCGAAGTAGCTGACTACGTAGCCCAAGTTCTTCATTGTCGTTTGGCATGCGGCGTTGCAGGAGCTGTATGGTGGTCGCATGTAGGTTGGGTATTTTCCGATGATGTTACGGATGGCCATTTCATTCCTGACCATGTCGTTGGTGCGCTGTTGATCATTGAGCTTGCTTAAGTCGGCGTGGCTCCAGGTGTGGGAGGCGACTTGATGTCCCTCAGCAACCATGCGCTTGATAACGTTAGACCAGGCAGGTGTAGTGTCGATGGCGCCTTTGCCGTTGTTGTTACCGGTCACGAAGAAGGTTGCCTTGAAGCCGTAGGTAGCGAACTGATCCAGGACACGGTCAGTGTACATGTATGGACTGTTTGTTTGTGTTAGCTAAATGTTCAAAGCGTGTAAGTGTATGATGTGGTAGCTTACCCGTCATCGTAGGTAATAGCAACAGTTCCGGCCGTCTGACAACCATAGATACCCTCACCGCCATAAGCAACTTTACCCTTCTGAGGGCGAGGATCGTTGCGCGTAGTAGCACCGCCTGGAGACTTGTTCGCATCACAACCAGGACCAAAGTTCATCTGGCAGTCCGGAGCCAAGCAGTGATCCTTTGTCGTTCCACAGTACCCTGAACCCGAGCAGCAATAACCCGCCGCACACTTTGCGTTACCAAACTCAACACCACAACGACCATTCTGACCACCCTGACGGGTTTCCAACAGCCCACCTTTTGGCTCGGCAGGGTGCCTCAGCACGCGCGCAGCAATGGGAGCCTTCAAACCCGCCTCCAAATCCCTAGGCAACCCAAAGATCTTCGGCACACCCTCCATACCCGCCCCATGGGCAGCCACAAGGGGCGCCACCATGGCAGCGATACTAATATCCGTAAAACGCATCTCTTTTCTCGGAATTAAAAAATAGGGTATAAACGTAATCCCGCTAGTCGAGGGATTGACAGTGTAGTAGGAAACAAGCGAATGACAGTGAGTACGCACGTTACAGCCCAAAGCAACAACCGCAAAGGGGACTGGCAATGATACACACGAAACAAAAAACAGAGAGCGAGTGTGAACGAGAGTGACTAAACAACTCGAGAAGGTGGGAAGCCAGAGCGGGGGAAATGCACGAAAAGCACCTGTATTTGAACCATCAGTCTCCATTGCGCCGAAGCCCACTCTTGCCTGGACCAATACACTCCCAACAAAAAAACAAACCGATCCCAGACCCGCAAAACCCTCGAACCCTCTTCGGATCCATCCATCCCCCCTCAACGGGATACGCATGCCCGCTTCCGGGAGACCTAATGTGCGCGAGCTAAGGAGCCAACCTCATGCGCAGCGTTGGCTACACGACACATGGCCCGCCAACGCCAGGCTAAGCCAAGCCCCAACGCCCAGTACTTGCAGGGTCCTTGACGGCCTAACCGATCAAAACGACGAGTAAGACGTAAATGGGATACGGGCGGGGGGGCAACGGTACTGGTCTGAGCAAAGCGGGAATACCTGAATACGGCAACCAAAGACGACGCAGGTCTACTCTACATAGTGTTAATCTTGCGGGAAGGGACGAAAAGCGGCTTAATACCCATGGATATGGCCGTCATGCAGAATGGGTCTACCCACCCGCATACTTTGTACCATAGGGTAGCCAACTTTCCCATGTCAATCAGCAACACCGCAGCAACATTGCCCCCGCTCTCTCCCACTCACCCACAGATCAGATACCCAACAAACCGACAGACCCCCCCACAAGCATAACAACAACGTCAACTCCAACAACCGTTGTCCGAACCTAGTTATCCAACCGACTAACGATCGTTAAAAAACAAAAAACAGCGTCGATTATTAATAGCCACATCAGGGGGGCGCTAAGCCCTCCCCTCGGTCCTCGCCAAGCGCCAATACCAAGCCCAGCCCATTCGCGCGGAACCTACGACCCTACATGCCCAGGCCGTCTCGGCGGTACAAAATAGCCACACACTCTAGCATACATGCGACAGCCTTGCGCGCGTGGGAAAATTGGCTTGGCCTAGACTTATCTCTCGTGATGATGGGCTGCCGACGGGGGGTGGGCAATGTTATGCGATGCGATGCGTATTTGCATGTGAAGATGTTCTTGAGTAGAAGAAGAGGGGGAAGGAGGAGTCCAGAACCAGTCGTTGCTGTTGTGTTGTTGTTTACTGTTATCGTTGTTGTTGAGTATGTAACTAACTCATTGTTTACGTCATCCTTTCGGCCTCAACCACGGCTCCTGCGCTTGCCAGAAGCAAAAGACTCCGGAAAGTGGATGTGGAGATGCAGATTAGGTAGCGGTTCAGGTACAGATACATGCATTGCCATGCAGCCCTGCGTGCCACACCCACTCCTACAGGGCAATACATATGAATCCATCTACTCCGTAACTTCCGTTTGCCAAGGAGCCCGATTCCCGACAACACGACGACGCGGTGTACGGAGTACAGTACCTGGTACAGCCACATCCCAATATAATACCCCGATTTCCCCTCCGAAGTTCATCCATTAGCCAACATATACTACTGTATTTTAGTTCCAAACCCAACACCACCCGTACTTGGTATCCCCCCCTCCAATCCACTTTCATCCACCATTACCGGCATTCAATACTTTCTGCAACAGCCTCAGTTCTTGGCTTTCCCCGCTTTGCCCCGTGGCTGTCCTGGCCCCCTGCCTCGCGCAGCCCCGCTTCGCGCCCCGCCGCGCCCACTGTTTCCTCGAGCCGGCTTTTGGGGTGAGGCCCGATCTGTCATGTCCGTGAGGTCTGTCTCGCCGTCGCTTAGTTCAGCAAAGAAGTGGCTTTTGACTTGGGCGTTGCTTTGTCGCGTGGCAAGGCGTTTGGGTGCTGTGCGTGTAGTGCGCTGGGCGGTTGGTGCATCGTCTGTATTAGATGGCGATGGTAGAGAGGCTTTGCGTTTACGGACTGATGGTGGACGACCGCGGGCACGAGGAGCTGGGCGACCACGAGTGGAAGTGGGTTTGCGACGGGTAGGGTCAGGGGGTGGATGGTCGCTGTCGTCTCCTGAGTCTGTGGAGTTATGGTCCTCTTCAGAATCTGGGTCGACGTCCATGTCATCATCCTCATCTATTTGCTCGCTGGGCGGTTGCTGTAGCGCTTGTGTAAGGGAGATGGGTGTGCGATGTGCGTTCTCCGGAATCGTTGCGCGTGATGCTTCCTTCTTTTCGCCATGGTCAATGGTAAGATCACCATGTACCGGCTCATCTTGACTAGCTGGCAAAAATCCGCCTGCCATGTCTTCATGGTGATCTGCCTCTGGATGTAATTGCTCGGCAATGAAGCCTCCGCCAGAAGGTCCAGCACCGTCGCGCATAAAGCCACCCTCGAAATCAGTATGGTTCTGAAAGACCTCCCACTGTGACATCTTCCCGCCTTTATCGGCTCCTTCCTCTTTCGGCGGAATCACACTGCCCTTGGCAGGTAACTCTACCTCCTCGCCATACTCCTCCCGCATCCGATTCACAACTCTGAGTCCAGAAGCAAATCTCCGCCAAAGTCCCAACAAAAACTTCTCGCGCTTAGCTCTTTCTTTTCTCTGCTTCTCTGCCTCTTCTGCTTCCCAAGCATCAATTAACATGTCCTCATTCTCCTGTGCGACTACAACCCCGGTCAACACTGGAACAGCGCGTTGCTTGCCAAACTCGAATCCAGTACATGCTTCCGCATAGTCAATGTTGAGTTTCCGGCATACACGCGCTGTGCCTTTTAGAGGTATGTGAACGGCACCTCTCGGTACCATGGTAGGAACGTAGACATCGATGTTTCCGAATGCATTACGCGGAATCTTGCCGTCGACAATGGGATCAGGAATGATCCAGTCTGTTTGGGCTTTGGAGTAAAGTCCCTGTTTGGCCTTTTCACCTTCGATGCGCTCGCGCTCTTCGATCTCGCGTTTACGTGTTATGGTGACGGCGCGCATGGGGACGAGCTTGAGTGGCTGTTCGCCTTGGAGCACTTCGCGACCTTCCTTATGCCAAGATTCTTGCGTCTTGCAGAGTACAATATCCTTCCGCCGGTACACTGGCTCGGCCTTTTCGTTATCACCTTTGCCAGTAACGAAGTGTCGGATGATCTTGGCGCCAGGTTTGAGAGCCTCCTCACGGCGAAGATGGCGTTCGAGAACGTATTCTGCTGAATTCTTATACCCCTGCAGTGTCTCCTTGCCGCCTTCCTCATCCATACCTTTCTTTTTCTCTGGAGCGGCTGGTATGAGGTCGCCTTCGTCTTCGACCTCGTCCCATGGTTGCCGTTTATCGTGCGGTCGCGAGTATGGGCGCATGAGCGACTTGAACCAGTCCCATTCTTCCCATCGCTTCACTTTACCACGCTTATTGTGAATTGGGACCTTCTCGATGGGCATGCGGAAGCCTTTTGTCCTGCCTGGCCACTGATGCTTGGGTAAGTAACGTGTTGTAACATCCTTAGCTGTGCCATCAGCAGAAAAGGCGATCAGGTAGGCTAGGACTTGTCTCGCTTTGTCGGCTGCTGCACCCCGTGCATAAAATTCTGCAAGTTTTTCCGGGTTCACGGCGCTGGCAATAACTAAACGAGGTAGTGGGGACACTGATATGGGCGTATGTGTCAGATGTGAAATGATTTCTGTCCAATAGGTAGGATACGGCAGCTCTTCACTATAATTGCGCGGTTTGGGTGACTTCTTGGCTGGCGTATTGTATTCTGAATCGGAAGAAATAGAGATGACGCTGCTCAGGTCGCTGCTGTCATCTACTTCTGCATTGGCGGATGGTTTGCTCTTTACTGCTGCTGCACCTGGCTTTGCTTTGCTACTGGCTAGCGTGGTTTCACCAGGAATATTCTTGTCAACAGACTTCGCATCATGTAATTTCTGGAGATTTTTCGGCTTGCCTTCTTCGCTCTGACTCCAACCAAAGCCGACAGGTTGTAAGCTGACCACCATACGAGCCTCAATACCCAATCCTCGCACAAGAGCCGTGAACAGCTGCTGGCCAAGATCCCTACTACCTTCACATTTCCGTGCCCTATCCCGAAAAGCATC
Organism: Pyrenophora seminiperda CCB06; assembly: GCA_000465215.2. Lineage (NCBI taxonomy): Eukaryota > Fungi > Ascomycota > Dothideomycetes > Pleosporales > Pleosporaceae > Pyrenophora > Pyrenophora seminiperda. The sequence continues at coordinate 189,143 of KE747840.1, forward strand.
AATGTCCTCTATCCGCTCGCCAAAGGTATCTGGATGATCTGGGTCGTCCTTCCAGGTCTTGATCTCGGCTTCCAAGGCTGAAGGAGACAGGTATCCGCGCTTTCGCAGACTCGGGGCTGTGACCCGGAACTTGGTCTTCCAGTAGGCCGAAAGATACTTCAACAATCTTAAAAGGGGATCTCCAGCTGAGAGATTCGGCGTATTCGGTTCAAGAGGCTCGGAGGTTGCGCCCCAGTCGCGAGACTTTCTGTCGTTCTTGGGAATATCATTCGCCTTGGACGGCTTCTTCTTTTCTTCTCGAGGAGTAGGCCGCTTCTGTGGGCTTTCGTAGACTTTGACGCCACTCTTGCCGCTGTCCTTCCATTTTCCCCTTTGCTCGACCGTCTTATTCCTGGGTGGACTCGCCACTTTTTGCACCACAGCCCGACTAGGTCCGTCTGTGATTCCAGCGTCGTTCCAGTATTTTTCCAACTCGCGCCAGCATCCAGCCGGCATGCTTTGGACCAGCATCTTCTGGACCTCCTTGTCTTGTATCCATGCGTTCCTCATAAGGTTGTGATACATCAAGTACTGCACATGCATACAATGCGTGACATTTCTTATATGACGCTGAACCTTGGAAGGTCCCTTTTTGCCATCTGATCTCGACTCGAAAGCGTTTCTCGGCGCGGCGGACAATGTGAGGGCGATGTCTCCGGAAATGACAGGCATAGGACCATGATCGGACTTTGTGCTGCCATGGTGCCCTCCGAGCGCATCTTCCCAGTCATCATCTTCGCTCTCGCTGCTGTCTTCATTGGCCTGCGCCTGCGCCTTGCCCCTCGTCTTGTTTGCGCCATTCAATGGCACATCTTCGAAATCATCCTCACTGCTTTCCGAATCAGACAATTCGCTGTCCTCGTCGTCCTCCTGTTCCAACAGGGCTTTAGTTTGCGAAAGTGTGCGCTTGACTTTTGGTGGTGCGTCCAATGTTTGGAAGACGGACTCTTTGGTTGGCCGAATGGGTGCGGGACCTTTGCGACCGCGCGCGCGTTTCGCTGATGGTTCGGCTTGGGGGGAGTCGGACCGTAAGCGCTTTCGGGAGAGAACTGGCGGCATCTTTCTGCCTGATAGTTTTTGTTATCGTGACATGAGTGCAACGTGGGTGAGACTAGTTTGTCATAGTTGAAGTTCGATGGCTGGAATGATGACGCACTCGCCCCTGTCACGACAATTGACGATCCGATCTGGCGGGACCATCGATGGTGCAGGGATCCGCCCGTCGCGTCGTGCCCTTACGCGCTGTCACGGGCAATCTTTCATCAGATCGAAACCTTAACAAACGTCAGATTTCAGCATTGAATTTTCGCCAAACTATATCCTAAGTCGGTGATAGTACACGATATTAAGAGCGGTGCAGCTTGTTGGCCTCATAGAACCCTACAACCCTCTTGACTCCCTCTTCCAACGTATCTCTGTCCATAGAGAAGAGAAAGCGGAAGTTCCCAGGCACCTCGTCATGATACGCGTGTCCGGCCGACATCTCCACGCCAAAATGGTACAGCTTCTGCCTCAGCTCATCCTCAGCCTCCCATGTCCGAGCAGTTAAGCAGGTAGAGAGGTCAATCCAGAGGAAGAATCCAGCGTTGCTACGCATACCAGAGTGTCAGCCAGGTCTTCACTACAAGAGAAAAGTGGACATTGAAGATACTTACGCTTTACGGTTGTATCGTATTCCAGCAGCATCGAAGGCTTCGGTGGCAAACTTGTGATGTTCATGCAGTAGGCGCGCACTCTTTGCCGTGAATTGTATATGCCATTCTTTATCCTCGAGGATTGTTGTTGCAATGGCATCTGTCACCGGTGAAACACCGTGGAATCGCCTGTTGTGTTTTAGCTATGGCTAGCCATCAGATATCTCTGGGATAGATGTGGGAGGCCTACGCTAAAGACTGCACAGCCCGCCCCAGCTCTTCGTTTTTCGAGACCAAGCATCCAAGTCTGAGACCAGCAGCTGCGAAATCCTTGAGTCATCGGTCAGCTGCTTTATGCTAGCAAGCGGAAAAAGCCTACCTTTGCCATTCCATACATCACGTGAACGAGGTTACTGTCGATTACTCCTGCAGTATCTAGGGAGAGTATAGATGTAAATCCTGGACGTGATTCATCCGTGTCGTATACTGAAAAGGCATAGATTTCGTCGCTGACAAGATGTATACTGTATTTACTGCAGAAGCGTACGATGGCTTCTAGGGCTTCGCGCGAATAGCATTGACCTAAAAGATTTAATCATCAGTTCTTTCCACTGATAATATCATATATTCACCCACCAAGAGGGTTGTGTGGATTAGCCAAAAGTAATCCCTTTACTTTGATACCGTCTTTTGCGGCTTTTTGGAGGGCACGCTCATAACAGTCGGCTGCTCCAACGCCGAACTGATCCACGTCTCCGAATGGAGCATACACAAGCTTACAGCTGTTTCCAATGTAAGTTTCCACTGGAAGTGAGCTGTAACTTCTGGAGGTCTCAAACTCACTTCGACATGCTTTGTAGATCTGGGGCGAATGAGCCATAGACCGGCATTCCAAGAAGTAAACCTTCATCCTCTCCATCAGTCATGCAGAGTGATAGGATATCATTCAATGCTGTCACCCCAGCAGTAAATGTGATATGGTCCTTGTTTACAGTGGAAGTTGGTAAGAAGCGCGAATCAATGAAAGAAGCCATCGCCTGCCTCAATCGTTTGGACCCAAATGGTCCATCATGATAGGTCAAAGTTTCGGGCCCAAGAAAGGGGATGCACTGCATGGGCTGTTAAGAGAAGCCCGTTCGTATCAGGCCAAAATCTGACCTTGGTCTTGATGTAGTCAAGTACTTCTTCGTGCATTATCAACTGCTGTCATTTTAGTACGCACAATCAGGAAGCTTTGTGTCATCAGACTGTTCAGACCGACATTTTCCGCATTCGCAAAAGAAATGAGGCCATTTGGATGCTTCACCCGATCGTACAGCTGACCACGGTCTTTGTTGTAACCCGCTGCTAAATCTAGTGCCGCATACTTGCGACCGCGTGTAGACAGCATTGCTCAATGTATATCTCGGTGTAGTTCAAATGGTTGCCCGCGTGTACAGGTGGCTTAGAACTTCTCGGATACCATGACACAGCTGGAACGCGGGGCACAACTGTGTCAGTAAGCGGGACTTTTTACCGACACCTGCCGGATTGATCGAAGTCATGAAGACGTGTCCACCGTAAGGCGCAGCACAAAACCAATCTATTGGAGCAATCAGACAGAGGTATCTGGTGGAAGCGCACATGAAGATCCTGGTCCCATGGATGCCTAGGAGGCCGCCCGCATCCAGTACCACACAGCGCCTCGCCATCCGACACAGCCTGAGACGCACATCAGGCCTTCGGTAGTCGCTATCCCCTCGCGGTGGAATTAAGCGCTGAAAATGAGTGATTATGCGGAGCTATGAATAGTAACACGGTGGTTCAAGTGGTTGCCTTTGCAATGATGACTCGAAGCGCTAATCGTGCTGTGGGCGGTGTGTAGAGGAGCCGCGACATATATCGAGCGCGGTGCCTCAGCTTGAATGCCGGACCTACTGAAATTTTGTGATTGTTTTGTTCACTGCTACGACATTGACCTTTCGAGGACCTAGGTACTTCTGCTTGTACACCCCGATTAGTCGTCCGATCACGATAGCCAACGTAGCGATGTCAACGAACAGGAGGGAAAATAGTCGAAGAACACCCACAACGAAGCTGTAGCAGCTGCATGAGTAAGGGCTAGCACGGTGCAGTTGTGGGACGGTAGCAGTGTGTTTTTTTGCTCATGGTAAGGCAAGGCACGTGCACAGGGTGAGAGCGACACCACGAACTTCTGGTACGGTAAACATCGCACTTGACATGGGCCAAGCATTTCGACAATATGGATGGTTGACAACTTATCATTTATCTAGGTCAGTACTTACCGTGCAATTATCCTCTCTGATCACGGGAAGTGTTGATCGTACAACCCCTCATTGCATCTCAAAACGGTATGGTGCGAATCTATCGAGGATTGCGCATCCCTTGCTCGCTGCACGGCGCCGTCGCCTGCCACATCGACACACAACCATAGTTGCACTCTTCATCGCAACAAAAGTGCACTTTCATCACTGCTAACACGGAAAACTGACAGAATTGCAGCTAGAGATGCAGCGAACTTGGCAACAAGGTGCTCGACACCTACATCATCAACATAGCCACACCTGCCCGTGACCTGTGGCTCCTCAGGCAGCCGGCCTCCGCAGTCCTCTGCCCTTAGCATGCATCTTCGCCAGACCCTACGCCCTTCTCACCACTTTTTCTGACATGCTCTCTTCTTCTTCTTTCCCACCCTACCCTACATCTATTGCTATTTTCTCAGTCTATAGGCACATCCCCCGTCAACTGCTTGTTTGATCCTGTCAACCTCATTGTCGTCCCCACTTCGTCCTCAGGCAACAAGATACCCACCAGAGCATGTACACACTGCTGGTCATTGCAGTGCTTCTTGCTGTCCTGCTCCAGCCGGTAGTAGCGACAAGTCCGGTGGACTACCCAATGCCTAGTACACCGTTTGAATTGCCTTATCACAGTATGGACTTCAACAATACAGTGTGCCAGCTCTGCTGCTTCCGCCTCCTTGACTACTGCTGCTGCCTCGACAGCTTACCGGTCCTAGTAAGACAACCCCTCTTTTCTATGAAGACTCTGCTAACCGCGCCAGCCGGAGATGCCGTACGCTGCCCCCGACATGTTCGTGAACGACACCGACGCCTTCGCCGATGCTCATACCTTCGACACGTCGCTGTTCGACTTCGACGGCGACGGAATGGAAGCACTTGCACCAGTTTACGAATACGTTCATGGGAGCTACGGACAACCACTCAATGACGAGCACATTCAGTCTATGGACGCGAATGAGACCACTGTCCAGCCAACCACTATACAAACCCATATCGAGGAAACCTACACGGTTGGCGATCGCTTACCCGCACGCCGGCCCAGGTCTCGCAAGGCAGCACAGCGGAGGCAAGCACCTCGTGATGGTGGCTTTAGTTGCAACGCGGATGACTGTGATAAAGTCTTCAACCGTCAATGCGACCTGAAGTATGTAATCACTCGAGAAGAGCAATGCAGTGTATATTAACGTCACCCAGCCGTCACAAAAAGACCCACATGACTGAGAAGCCTCACGTATGCCCCGACTGCGCTAAGGGCTTCTTGTATCCAAAAGATCTTCAAAGACACAAACAACAACATAGAGACCCATCGTCGGCCCTCAATTCGTGGCGCTGTGACCACCCTACCTGCAGCGGCCTCGTCGGCTTCTCGCGCAAGGACAACCTTCTTCGCCACAAGCGCAAACAACACATGTCGGCGGTCACTGCGTAGTCGGCGATCCTCACACCTATGAAAATGCCCCTCCACGCTCATGACGAATCGCATTCCTTCTTTCCTTTTGTTACTGTGATAGTTCATGACAAAATTGGGTTATGATCGGCATCGGCGTTTACTTTAGATTTGTACATTTGGTTCTGCTTTTCCTAATACCTACAGCGCTGCTTACTGCAGGCGCTGCTCCACGACGTTGATAGCTTCGCGCCGCCTCGCATCGTTTCGTCACCAAAAACAACCACGTTTGAATAACGTCGTCTCTCATATAGCCCAACTGGCGACATAGCTTGTACAGCATAGTTTCATTTTGGCGGGCATTCTTCACAGCAGGTTCTGGGGAGTGCTTGCAAAACTGTTTGCAAGGTAAAGACATCGGTCAGTAGTATAATGGACCATTTGCTTGCACTTTGCTCATGATTTCTATTCTTCTTGTTGGCTCTGATGCTTGATTCAATCTGTGTATTCGTGGGCTTTTGAGCATCTCACACCTATCTATCATGATGCCTCATAGCTGCCATGTCTCCAATACAAACAGCCACTGAAACTCCTATCCACCATCCTCTTCCCAAGGCAAAAACGCCCTCCTATGAAAGCTGCGTCGCCCCATGCTCAGTCGCAGCCTCAGCATCCTCATCCTTTACCAAATGCATATGCGGCAACATCTCCCCCTTGTCATCCTAAGCCAAAAACCCTCCTACCTTTGAATTCACCCTCCTCGCCTGCTGCGACACCCAAGAAAACGCATTTATACATCATATAATGTCTAGTATCGCAGTCATCTTTTTAACTAGCTCTGTTGTCGCAGGCGGTCGCCGCTGCCAAAAGATCTTGACGATGTAACCCCGCAGCGGGCCGTTGGCAGTGGTGTCTTTGTACACCCATTTTGTGGTGTATATGTCGCGGTATGTAGTACCATGGCGAAGAGCAGAAGGATGTTTTGGCACCTATAGAGGCTGAAGGAAGCTAACGAGGACCCAGGAGGGCCAGTGTGATAATATGTTGAACGACAGCCCACAGGACTGCACAATCAGAGGACGGTAAAGGTCTGTCATAACTTCATCTATTTTCTTGCCCAGTTCTGGGTTATCTTTATATACCGATTATTAACATCTAAATATACATAGCTAGACATAGTCCTGAGAATCCTTGGTCTAGTACTGTGCCTCATCGCTCAAGGACCCACGCTAATTTCGAATAACCTTGTGTTCATGCAGTGCTGTACCACTGAGCTATGTGACAATCCGTGAGACTGTTCTCACTCCTATTGTAATGCGTACGTCTATCATTTCCCCAATACCTACGGCCAGTTGGGATTAGGTGGCCCATGCAGCTTGAAGTAACCCGGCTGCAACTTCTGAAATACTTCTGTTGGATCATACTTGAGCGCGATATGCCTTAGCTTTGCCACATTCTCGTATCCATAACTGGCAATCACATCCTGGAACTCGCTCGCATAGTTCATATACAGGTATTTGCTGCCCAAGCCTCTCAGCTCCGCCTCCTCTTGCATCTTTCTGATGACATTAGCGTGTGCCTTGTGCATCAACACATCGTCCTTGGGGTTGCTCCAGCGTGTCGCCAAATTGATGAGTATGAGAGGCCCATCGGAAGGGTCGAGGCCGAGTGCATTTCCCCCATTCTTTGCCATTTGCTCCATCTGCGGGACCGTGATGATCTGGAAGACGCACGACGGTAGAATATCCGATACATTTAGGAGTTTATCGAATTCTTCAAACCAAACATCCATTATGTATTGGACCATGCCTTTATCCAACTTGCATGATGCGGTCCAGTATGACTCTCGAAAATCGGTCGGATTAACCTCCATGAGCTTTTCCGTGAAATAGGCGAGGGTGTTGATGTGCATAGTGTCTGAAGCGGCGGAAATATTACGGTACTCTTCGAATATTGGTGGATCTGGCACAGGGTCTGCATACTCAAGTTCAACGGCTAGGATCTTAGTGTTTGAGGAAGGAACCAGCACAGCAGCCATATAGTGCTGTGCTTTGGGATCGTCTGCAGCTTTCATGCCTATGTTGACAAAGGCATCGATAGTAGCAGGGAAACTAGGTTCAAGGAGCATTCTTGTTCCACCAAGCATGAGTCCATGAGCAAAAGTGTTGAGATGAAACTTGGTAACAATCCCAAAGTTGTTGCCTCCGCCTCTTAATGCCCAATACAGATCTGGGAATTCTGTAGGCGTCACATCCACGATACGCCCTGAAGCAGTGACTACCTCATATGAGGCGACGTTGTCACATGCCCAGCCCTGTAGGTTCGCGAACCAGGAGATACCGCCCCCAGTAACTAGGCCTCCGACTCCGATATCACCAACGCGACCGCCTATTACTGCGAGGTTTTCCTTTTCTAGAGTCGAGTATACATCGTGCCAGACGTTTCCAGGTTCTATCGTAGCGATCTTCTTATCTTCCGAGAAGGTAATTTGTTTCATTCGTTCGAAGACAACCGTGATACCGCCGTCAGCGCTTGATGCACCTGCAAATGCTGCGTGACCTCCACTTTTTACTGAAAATGGGCATTGCATAAGGCGCGACAGAAGTACCAACGTGGAGACATCGCGTGCTTCCTCGGGTCTGAAAATGCAGCTCGGGTTTGGGTCCTGCTGCTGGTGAGACCAGAAGGAGTTTATTATCGCACTATAGGCTAGTGATCCCCTACTCTCGACCTTGTCATCGCCGAAGATACGTTGGAGAGGTTTGCACTATGTTTCATGTAAGTAGCGAGACTATGTTGTGCTTGAAGCGAGCTTACTGAGCAAAAGCAAGTAGGGTCGTCTGCCGATCTGTTTGCCAGTTCTGGGATAGTCGAAATATCCACGCCGTTCTTTAGGAGTGTGTCGGCGACATTGAAATCGGATGTCTCAAATATGTCTTCTGCAAGTATGCCTGTTGACAAGAGCACAGCGTAGACGATTGTCCAGGCCCACATTTTGTTGCTCCACGATATGGCAAGCAAAACAACGGAAAGTAAAGATCCCCAGTCTGTGACCTGAGAGCTGAACAGACAGGATCTGAATTGGGTGAGATCTTGAGGTGTAAGTTGCAAACAGCAATGGCAACGCTTTGGGGTGTAATCTGTAGCCGCAGTACTCCGTAAGCAGCTGTTGTGTACCTATCCCAGCGCCAAGCGCCAAGCTTGCGGGGCAGGGATGTGACATCGGCTATTCTGTGCTGTTGCCGGCAGTTAGCCTACCGTACCCACCGTCCCCACGTTGACCTCGAATATTTCGGTACGTCCCAAAACCATTGCCAGCATTTCTGTAATGCTTGTGATAGGCTGCGTAGTTGCCTAGCCCGACATAACTACAGAGACAAGTTTGGGATACACGGATTACCGTACCACAGAACCTTGGAATTCTGCCGCCCCAAACCAAAACACACAGGCTACTTACGCAGGCATAACCGAGGATAAGTGTATGCCAAGGTCTACCATTCACAGAGCCGTGATAGTAAGCAATGGCGACATTTAACCTTCTGTAAAACTCCAATGACCCAACACTTTGATGCTTTTACTAGCCATTGCCAAGATTCCTGTTGTCTATATCACGTGCCATAGTTTTAGTCCACACGTATGTAGTAAACAGTAAAAGAACACAAGATGCAAGCAGCCACAGCAAAGCAACACTAGGATAGGGATCTGATGGACAGTAGACAGCAAATATCGTCGTTGTAAAATACATAACTACCGCGTTGTGAAATCCGCTCCTCAACACCGATATCCCTTACATACACACATATACATACGTAAAATACATAACTACTCGTGATCATCGAAAAGAAAACACAAGGGGTATATAGATTCTATAACAGGACCATCGATCGTATCGTGTCAATCAAGCAGCCATATGAAGGGAAGGGTATAGAACAACCAGGAAACAGAAACCAAATAGACAGAAAAACAACGACAAAAGGTCCAAACAAGCGCCATGAGAGAGTGATATGAAAACACTAATGCTTCTTCCTCCCCTTGGACGTCGATGCCCTGCGACCCAACCCAGTCCTAGTCGCATAAATAGGTGCCTGGTCCTCAGGACTATCAGAGCCCGTATCAAATGGGTCCACATACTTCGTTGGCTGTCTAGCAGATGGTAGAACAGGTTCGCGTGGCTGGATAGTCTGGTACCGGGCCTCATTTGTTGGGCGCGCAACTGGAAGCGAGTCTTGCACCGTGCGCAGGTCCCAGGGGTCTTGTGTGAGCGAAGGCGACATCGCTGACGTGAGTGCAAAGGGGTTTTCTGCAGGGGTACGGGATGACTGTGTGGTGAAAGGGCTATCTTGGGAGTAGGAGGGACGACGGGCTGACGGTGGGGGCCGGGTGGTGCTTTGGTTGAAGTTTGGCGGGAACGATAGTGGGGGCGGCGCGTGGGCTCTTGAGCTGGGTGCACGGGTAGGGTAGTGGGCTTCGGATGCTTGTGTGTTGATGACAGGGGCCGTCTGCTGTGAGATGCTAGAGCGATGCTTGCTGCTCGATCGGGCCAAGCCAGATGGGCGTGCGGAGGATCCGACGCTGTCATGGCGGGTTATGGAATTTCTTCGCCCCATGCCGGACCGAGGGTCGTAGTAGGCTGGAGTTTCTTGTTGGAGTTTCACAGCTGCTAGTCTCTCCTCACGCTCATGTTCTTCTGCCGCTTGTTTTTCGACTTGCATCTGGATGTTCTCGGCCTCAAGCAAACGGCGTTTTTCTGCCACCATCTGGGGGGTCATGTTCGAGCTTGACATTCGGCGCGTGCCAGAAGGTCGCTTGTTGAAGACATCGGCTGTTGGGGGTTTAGATTTCTCCTTCTTGCGATCTTTAGCCATCTTCTCCTCCCGTTCCTTCTTCTCATGTGCAAGTCGCTCCCGCTCAAGGTCTTCATGCTTGCGCCGACGAGACTCTTCCCGAGCTGCGGCTCGCTCCTGATCCTTCTCAGCCAATTGTCTTTGGATCTTCTCCTGTGCACGAGCTTCCTCTCGGGCTGCGGCTCTGTCTTTTGCTTTCTCAGCTTGTAGCCTGTCCGCCCTCTCCTGTGCGCGAGCTTCCGAGCGACCAAGTTCGAACCGCACCTGTTTCAAATTGTCTTCTTGGGCAATATTCTCAGCCATCTGTCGGTCTAGCTCCTCTTGACGACGGCGGTCCTCGTCCTTCTTCTTACGGCGGTCATCACTGACTTTAGGGCGACGCGTAGGGTCAGACGCTCCAGAACTTGCGTGAGACGAACCAGATCGATCTGCCATGTTGTCGTAATCAAATGGATGAAGACCTTCTGTTGTATATGCATCGTCGGAAAAGACCCGCGGAGTGACCCTAGTAGTCTGACGCAGACCCGAGGAATCTCCAGCACGACGGCGAGATGGAGAAGGAGGAGCAGCGGCAGGTGGATTGTGGATTACTGTTGGAGGGTATCTTCCAGTACGCTGACGAGGAGTTGGTGGATCATACTCATATTCAGGATCAGAGGTAACGTGTAGTGATGGTGTCTGACTAGAGGCCGATGGGGTTTGCCGATGATGATAGCCATGGGGTGCCGTGGGAGTTGTGAGGTAGCTGCTCGGCTGACTGAAAGCGGATGGTGGAGGCAGGGTAGCCTCCGGGAACCCAGTCCGATAGATGTACGAAGCCTCGGGGTCCGGAGCTTCAATGGCTGCATCATTGGATCCGAACGAAGTAAGTGAAGACCGGTTGTAGGCATTGGTAGAAACAGAGACGGATGGATATTTCTTGCCTCTGTCATTCTTTGATCCGAATTCAATAACAATTTCTGATTTGATAGTTCTCGAGCCGTCGCGAGTAGACGGGCGACTACCACTACCAGATGGACGGCGTTGCTGTACCATATATGTACCAGAGTTTGTAGGAGTTGGTGGATTTACCGGTGAAGGTGTGTCATCCCGGGAGAAGGACTCTCTCCTGTGGCTGGATCGTTTGGTCGTCCTCTTTGCGTCCGGGCATGGCCTGTCACTGCGCTCTTTGCTACACGGGTAATGGACGTCGTAACTGGTTCGATGTCCATCGGCACCGACATAGATGCGCTCTTCAATTCGGCACATGGTGGCAAGTTAAGATCGGTAGTGTCAAGGTTCAGTGTGTTAATGACTTCAAGTCTCTTTGTCGCAACCCCTGAAACGGTTGGACTGGAGAATTTGTTGTTGATATTCCACCACGAGATGACTTTTTCCAATGCGGTATAGGTCGGACAACCGGCAAGTATGAGTGTGCCCAGTGACAGTAAGGTTTATAGGGCGAGTTGGTTGAAGGGAGTACCGTTTGAAGTTGCGTATGAGTCAGCCCAGTAGGATTCCGTGTTGGATGACCTTGGTTTCTTTGACGAGGAGGAGGGTTGATTTAAAGGGCGTGGGTGGCGGCGTGTCTGTGAGCGGTGATAGATGGGAGAGATGTAGTCGTCACTTGAAGGACGTGTGAACCGAAAAGCGAAAGAGTCAGAGGGGCGATAGAGTAATAATAGATAACAGATCTGGTGTGCCAAGGGATAATGCAGGAGTGCATGCACTTTGAGGGATAAAGTGTGCTCTTCTGGGCGATGGGCTGTTTTTAAGTGCCAGGAGGCGCAGACTGTAGCCTGAAATGAGTGCAACAAGTGGACAAGGACGGCCACTTAGGACCGAGCAGCGAAACTGGTGTGCAGAAAAATTCACCAGTACTAGGCCGCAGCAGGAGGCAGAAGATAGTGCATGAACATGATCCGGGCGTCCTGGGGCCGTTTCTCCAGGCTGCGCGGCGGTGAAATGCACAGCCTGCCCCCGAAGGAAGCCCAGCCCAAGTGGACCCTGACGGCGGCCTGTTTACTGTGCCTGAAGAAATTCAGGACGCGAAAATGGAGACGAAGGCGCTGCCATTGGGCGCAAACATGGCTCGTAAAGTCCACAAGCCGGTTTACTCGTCTGCACGGCCGCGAAATTTGTCTCAGTCGCGATGGGCAGCAATGGTAAGCAGCCGGTGCTCGAGCGCACCCGGCCGACCATACCTAACCCACCCACTCCCTCGATTTCGGGTTTGGTGGGCACGCCTTGCGACGTGCTATTCATGTTGCAATGGGTACGTGCTGCTGCTGCTGATGCTCGTGAACGAATCCCGCACTGGCAATGTCTGGTGCTCAGCTGAGAGTTGGAAGTTGGAAGACTGGCGAATGGAGGCGGAGGCTATGCAGTAAGTCCCGTATCGTGCCAGGCACCAGGAGCCGGGGATTTGCTGATCGGCGCCCAATGCCCGACCATATTACTCACTCTGCGTTGATGATGATATGGATGGAGGGAAGTTTGCAGCCGGCTCTTCTGCTTTTGGTGGGGCATCACTGTACGACGGGCGCTAAACTGATGCATCCACGCGGTAGTAAACGCATCGTTCGCAGACCGGCCTCATGCAACGCACAGTGACATCCATCGCGAAATCACGAATATATTGCGCCGAGTTGGTTCTTTGCGCGCGATAGCACATGTTCAGTCGCAAAGGATGCGCTAAGGCTGTGGCACCATCAAAGGTTGTTGGGAGGCAAAAGGCAGAGCATGTGAGCTCCAAAGGCTACCTTGTTGCCTTGCGCCATCCGAAGATGGGAAAGAGTAGTCAACAGCATGCGTCTTGCCTACCCGCACCAATTCTGTCTCTATCGGCACCTTCTCCTACACATTATCGCGCCCCGTCCTTTAGCGCCGGCTCGTGATTCTGCACCCAATGGAGGTTTGCATGCCGCCGTCTCCACCACCAAACCTCACTACTCACTACTACAAATTTCCACTACACTCAGCTCCAAATTCGCGGGTTACGCTACGGCCTATTGCGCCAAACGTGGCTACATGTGATGCAATTTGCTCGCGAGACGTTCCGCCCTACCCCTGGTCTCCAGTGTTCCGATTGATCCATAGCCTCAGCCATCATCAGCCCTAGAAGGCGTATGGACTCTTGTTTCTTGTCATTTTCTGGGGGGTTAGGACACCTGAACCCCAAAACAATTGCATCCGTAGTGAGGCAAAAACCCTGCTTTTAATCTGCGACACCGCTGTTTAGCCTTTCGCAAATGGATCCCAAAGGGGATGCTGCTGGAATAGGCAGGCACGGCCACAACAGTGAGTAGCTTCAGTCATCCTAATGCAGTCGCGCACACTGTAATTACGACTTTCCAAATATCGCAACTGGATGCTCATGACAAAGACACTCCGTGATCAGACGTGGCTGTCATGACTTACGTGGCCATGGCGTCGAGGGTTTGCAATCACTACACCACCATACATCTTTCTGGCCGCATACTCGCCACTCCATTTCCAATCGACACACATAAATCCCGATTCTCTACGCTACTGGCAAAGCATCGCTTCACCGTAACTTCACATTCAACCAACGCCGGTTAATCTCCACCCTCCACCGATGCTCCTGCCTGAGCCACAACGCCTTGACGGTCTAAGCTATTAGTAGCCTTAGGCGTTCCGTAAACCACCAGATTGCAGTATAATCCGTGACCACACAGCCACTCAGCCACTTGCACGGCCACTCAGACAAACATGTGTACCATGATTATTTCGTCCTTATCAGATTACCGAGGCGCGAAGGCCCGGCGGGCGGCTAGGGCAGAGGACCGCTGCAAGCGTCAGCCCCACTCAGCCCGGCCGTCTTGCTTGGGCACCATACGACTCGTACACTAGCCACAGGATACCGATATACTACACCTATGTACCATGTACGTCAGCAGCCGCAACACCGCGTCGCAGGCGAAGGACATGCAAAGGCGTAACGGTAGGATCACGCTTTCTAGTTGAGATGACTCCTTCTTGCCATCGTCCTTGCTACTACCCACCGAAGCGCAAATACTACACAAGCGCACTTGCCGCAACCCAACCCACATCTTTGGGCTCAAATACTACCTAGCGTACAATACCTACCTGCTACCACACACAATACAGAATATCTTGCTTACGTACCAACACCACGCCCACGAATCACTTGTCTCAGCCTTATGGCCCGACTCGCCGGACTACGTACTACTTGTATCTTCCCCGTAAGCACCATTCCACCCCCATTCTATTCTATTCTATCCCCACTTGAACCCAACCGGCCCGAGGACCACAACGCCATGTGCTTACAGGGGAGGGTGTACATGAGCAGCTGAAAGAAAGAGTCAGGACCAAACAAGCCAAGACACTACCGTAGGCTTACAACACTAGCCCACGGACTTCCGTAAGACAAGAGTCCTTGAGCTTACAAAGCAGCAACACATTGTCCTTCAACTTTTAGTATTCAGCAACACCAGTCTGGAACCGGACTATATGTTTCACAGCCGGCGGTCCGGGGACAATGGAACATATGTTTAGACCGGTGGGTTTTCGGAACGGGTTGCTGTATATGCTCCGAGTTCCGAATGGCGGTTTACCGGTACTGTGTGTTAGTCATGTCGGAATGAGTCACTGTTCGCGAATTGTATGGGCTTCAGTGAAGCCCAGACTACCCATCACTTGGGCACATGTCCGACCAACACTCTACATCGTTAGTACACATGAGTGATGGCAGATCTTCACCGGCAGATTTTCACAACGCAGTAGTATCCTTCTACTCAAGACAAAAAATAGTGTTCTAGTCATTTAATATACACGCAGGTAGAGCTGTTCGTACCTGTTATAGATCACGTAGCCTGATGCAATTCATGGAAATTTACTCAAGACTTTCGATATTCAGGCCCTTTATGTCTACGTATTCTACAAAGCCGGTGATGGTGATGATGATGATGGTGGTGGTGGTGGTACTGGCTGAGAAAAGCCAAGGAGAAGGGAGAGAGATAGATTCTATCATGTACCACCAAATACATGTAAATCGTACAAAATGAACATGTATATACTACAACCCCTTCTCGTACCTACTCCCCTCTCAACGCCTCACTCACACCGGGGAAACCCTCACTCGGCATCCCACTACCCGCATCACTCCCGCTTCTGAGATACTGATTCAGCATCGCCGCCTCCCCACTCATCTCATCCAGCTCCTTCACCCCACTCCTGCCCATACTTCCCAAGTTCCTCAGGGGATCACTCTCCATCGTCTCCCTGGCAGGCGGTCTATCATCCAGCTCACCCCTTGCGACATCGACCTCAGGCCCCGTCGACCTCATAATCTTGACATGCACTCTGCCATCATTACTCACGCTAGCAAAAAGTGGCTGAACAAAAACCTTCCTGCCACCAGGCGTATCCACGTCGAGAGTTTCCACGTCCTTTGCGCCGACTTGATACGAGCCCCCCGTGTTGCGATATTGGTCGTTTGCGACGAAGCCGGCTACACCGAATTTGGCATACGCTTCCTGTCTTCCGGCGGCAGTGCGGCGGGCCTGGAGAATACGCGCGGTAATGGGGGCGGGCTTGGCCTGCGGACCGAGGATCGGGTGGTTGGTGATGTAGGATTTTGTGCGGAGGTAGCCTAGGCCTGCAGAGGGGTGAGTGGAGAGCGGAGCGAGTTCTTGGTCAAAGTGGTATGCGTTGACGTCGTTCCTAGATTCGTCCATTGCGTAGGCGCTGTGCTTTAATTTGATGGTGGGGACTCTTAGGAAGGGGAATATGAGTTTGCGGACGAGTTTCGAGCTTAGGGGATCGCTTGCGGTTTCTTTGCGGAGCGTTTTGATGCCGGCTTCGATCTCCGAGGGCGAGATGTTCCGCCATTCTTTCTCTTTGGTTGCCTGCCAGGCTTCCGCTTCTTGGGAGTCAAGTGGTGGCATGTCCTCAGTGTTATTTTTGGCGGCTAGGCGGCGGCTGGTGTAGATTTCTGACTTTACATATTCAGTTAGGTAGGCTTTAAACTCCTTTTTCCGAGCGCTGATTTCCTTGGAAAGGTAGGCGACGAAGTCATCGGCACTCATGCCGGGGAGCCACGGTCCGTCGTGCTTCCACCGCCTGGTGTTGTGCACAACGGGGTCGACGGGTGGAGGGTTTAGGGGCGCAAAAGGGGTAGCGGCGATTTGTTGTCGAAGCGCCCTTTTGGCATCTTCTTGCTCTTGCTCGAAGGCAGTGAACTCCACTAGCCACGGCATGCGAGCAGGCGTTTTTCCCGCAAGGCTTGCTTTCTCCTCCACCCATCTCTTCCTCAGCGCGACCGCTGCATCGCTCACCTGCTTCTTGAGGGCGGTGGCCTCGGCGGCTCTTTCTGGATGCTCAGGGCTTGACAAACCACGTGCCTCCCAGTCCGCCTTCTTGGCAGCCCATTCCGTAGCCCAGTGAGTACGGAAAGCTTTCGACTCTCTCTTCAATATTCTCTTATGTCGGTCAAGAAGCTGGCGTCTGCCCTGCTTCGCCTTCTCTTGCGCAGATTCAAAGTCTGTAAGTTGCTCACCCCACCCACGACTCGTCCAGCTCGCCTTCTTCTCCTCCCACTTCCCCTTCCATTGTGCATGGAAGGTTTCCCATTCGGCCTTGGCACGCTCCGAAGGCATACTATTCTTGAGCGCCTTGAGATACAGCCCTGCTTCATCGAGCCCCATATCGGTGTCATAATGCGTAGTATCATCGCGTATCTCGAAAGCTCCGGATGGAGGGACCCCATTGAAGTCCGGGTTTCGCATCTGCGTCATGCCCTTCATCAACGGAACGCCCATCTCTTCCCACTTCTGTCTCGTCCGCACATGGTCGGCTGCAGAGTCAAAGTCGGTGACATGCTCAATGGTATCTAATTGCGTGACTCTGAGTACTGGGTCGCTGACTTGCACAAGATGACTCCGTGATGGAATAGGTCGCTTCAGACCCCAATCGCCGCGTGCAAGTGAAGGCTTTGTTGTGGCAATGGCTTGGTGGGTCGGGTACGGCAGTGTCGCAGTGTCGGAGGCTTTGATGACGCTCGCGCGGAAGTTCTCGCTAACGGTTGGCCGTGGGAGCGGATTTGGCAGCGAGAAGAGGCGGGAGTTGCGGAGGAGATTGGCCGTGGGCGAGATAGATTGGCGGCTCAGAGTCATGTTGGCGCTGCGGCAGCCGCGTGCGGGCGTTCAATGGCGGCTGGAGTCGTGATTTCTGTGTGGGAGTTCATGTCGAGATGGATTTGCGGCGGGTGGTCTGTGCTCACCTCCGCGGATTCGATGCATGGGAAGAGATGAGTGGGATGGATCATGACTTTGCATAGTCATGTTTTGTACGTATGTCTATAAATCTATGGTATAATTTTCCTAGCTTGCTCTCATAACAAATTCGGTTGATTCTCCCCTCAATGCCCACAATGACCACATCCGGCAGCAAACAGACGCAATCTCCAAGCACATGTGCCCCAATCACGTCTTCTCGTCCAGAAGGTTGATAGGGTAGTTCGTGACATGCGACCGTTTCACGGAGCTTGTTGTCCTGGGATGCCGTCTGTCGCAAACCGGGTCTCTCGTGAGGGTCTGGGTTTGCCAGGCAGCGGTTCTATCTAGCGCATGATTATCAATGTAACAATGCCTCACCAATGCCATGGACTCAGCCAGGGAGATGCTTGTCCCAGTCCTGCGCATCGTCTTCGTCATCCTCATCGTCCTCATCACCGCTGTCCTTGTCTTTCCTATTGATGCGAGGAATGTGGCCTTCGATAGCCATGGTGTGGTTGGACGCCTGTGCAAGCGACGGTGCCTGTGGTGGTGCGTTGGTTGACATACGCTCGACGATCTGGTCTTGGATGAGGTCGCTGTTGGCTTTGCTCGTATGCCCTGGCTTTTCCCCGCGCTCGATAGCTAGATCCGCCATGGCAGCCTTTTGCGCGGCCCAGGCGGCGTCGAGGTCCTCTTCTTCTTCCGCCTCTGTCGTGGTCGCACTTTTTTGCTTGGGACGCAGGGGCAGGGCCAACTGATGCTCCTCGTTGTTCTCCACCATGAGCTCAATTTTGTCTCCGTATCCACCGGACCGCAGCCACGCTGGCACTTCGTTGAGTTGCACTTTGACGTACAGTGCTCGCCTTGCGCAGTCGTCGGAGCACCACACCTCCAGCATCTTCCTGTCCACAATCTGCACGCCGTTCTCGGTGTCGATAAACTGCTTCTTTGCCGTCGACCGTGCCTTCTGCTTTGGACGTGAGCACAGAGCGTAGCCGCACTTGTCGGCGATGTTGCGCTCTTCGATGAGGGCATCGTAGTCGGCGGGCTGGAAGGGCATGACTGCTTTCTGAAAGAAGAGGGCATCGTCGGGCGAGGGCCGTTTCGGGTCGGCGGTGGGTGAAGTGGGAAAGTCCATCAACGTCATGACAGCCTCCAGTACCTCGGTCTCGACGCGCTTGCGGTCCTCGAGCACGGTGGCATGCTGGCGTGCCACAGCGAGGTGGCGCGGGTTGACTGGCTTTCTTCCCGGCGGCGCGTCTGTAGAGACGACCGTCTTCTTGAGTATCGACTTGGGCTGCATCGTGTCTGCATGCGTGGCATGTGTCCGTGTTGGTGTAGGATCGTCGTTACTATGTGAAGGATGTGGACCTTGTTAGGCGCACGCCAAGCAGCGCCCAATGATGCGCGGGGCTATGTTTGAGCTTCGTCACCATACCTCCAACGAGGCCTGCAGCAGCCCTCTCCTTTCTCCCACCACCTGCCTGGAGCACGAGCTGTATGGCTGTAAGCAGTGAATGGTAGGCATCCATTTCTTCCGCGCTTTCCGCCTCGCCCCGCCCCGTCTTCAACTGACGACGCCCTCGCCGTAGCTGAGCCCACCCCTCGCCGCGCACCACACCGAGCGAGCTTCCCCAATTTGCCGTAGCCCATACATAGCGCACGTCGGCAGGGACTACAGCTGCCACGCCAACTGCAGACAGCCAACATGTACAAAGTCAAGGCCGTCTACGACTACTCGTCTCCCCATGAGGATGACCTGGACTTCAAGGTCGGCCAGATCATCTCCGTTACCGAGGAGGAGGGCGACGACTGGTACGTGGGCGAATACACAGACGACAGCGGCACCAAGCGCGATGGCCTCTTCCCCAGGAACTTCGTCGAGCGGTATGAGCCTGCGCCCCCACCACGACCCAATCGTGCCCCACGACAGAAGCCAATGGAGCAGCCGCCAGTGCAGGAAGCCCCTCCTACGCCTCAACTTTCGCAGCCTGAGCCCGAGCCTGAGCCCGTGCCCATGACTGCACAGCATGAGGAGCCTGAGGCACCAAAGCCCCAGCCGCCTCCATTAGAGGTGCCCGCGGCCGCTAAATCAACGCCGCTGCCCATGTCGCCCATCTCTCCGCCGTCCGCGTCTAGTGCCAGAGCACAAGAAGCTCTCTATGGCCAATCACAGTCGCCGAAACCTGCACCACCCGCGAAGAAACCACCCCCTCCCATAGCGGCCAAGTCCAATGCCTTCCGGGACCGTATCGCTGCCTTCAATGCCCCGGCTGCTGCGCCAATCCAGCCCTTTAAGCCATCTGGTGGTGCACCGACCAGCTTTATTAAAAAGCCATTCGTAGCTCCCCCGCCAAGTCGGAACGCATACGTACCTCCCACGCGAGAGACTCCACCTATCAAGACATACCGTCGTGAGGAAGATCCCGAGATCGCGGCGCGTCAGGCGCAAGATCAAAATGATGCAGAGCGTGCTGGGCTTGCCCAGGGTGGTCCCAAGGGAGATGGGGGTGAGGAGGAACAGCAGCAGCCAAAAGTCAGTCTGAAAGAACGAATCGCCCTCCTCCAGAAGCAGCAGCAGGAGCAGGCCGAGAGAGCGGCTGCCATGCACAAAGAGAAGCCCAAGCGACCCCCAGTGGCGAAGAGAACCCAGTCGCAAGATGCTCAAGCTGAAGACAGCGAGAACACCGACCTCGAGCGTGTGGCCAGTGGAGCATCAAAGAGTCGGCCATCCATGGATCAGACCCGTCCCCCGCGGTCATCCCACGATGTCAAACCCCCCAACCGCGAACTTGTCAGCGAGAACGATGCCGACCAATCGGGTGCTGGCGAGACTGAGGATGCTGGGGGAGAGTCTACAAGCGTCGAAGATGACGAGGAACGACCGAAGAGCAGACACCCGCCCCCGCCACCACCCCGTGCCGCTGCTGCTCCTACGCAGGAGCCTGATGTCGGCGACGAGCAAGACGTTGCTGACGAAGACGAGGAGGAAGAAGAGGACGAGATGGACGCAGAAACAAGACGGAAGCTGGAGCTGCGGCAGCGCATGGCAAAAATGAGCGGCGGCATGGGTATGCCCGGCATGTTCGGAGGCCCACCGATGGCACCCCTTCCCCCAAAGAAGAAGAAGCCAACCATTGAGAGGAAGTCTGAAGATACTGAAGAGTATTCTGCGCCCCAGCAGCGAGTTCCCATGTTCGGCATGCCTGGTATACCACCTGTTCGGAGTCCGGAACCGGCCGAGGACCGCACGCTTTCTGTAGAAAAAGAGGAAGAGGTATCGCATCCAATCACTGGCTCGAACCCAGCCGAAGAGGTGCCAGATGTAGAGGACGTGGCAGCGCCGACAGTTCAGCCAACACCCACGAACGAGCAACCTCCCCCCGTTCCATCAGACAGTAAGTTCTTGATCCCTCGCAAGCCAATCTATGCCGCGCATCCTGCCCAAGACTGCCTACAAATGACATTCTTCGAAACACTGTCAAAGACGTACATTACGTATGACGGCGAGTCGGAATATGTCATGACTGTATGCGTGTCTAGTATGTGTGTGCTTAGCAACTGGTTCCTGTGACTTCTCTTGCGATTAGCCATTAACACACTATAGAGCGCCCTGCACCCCCTCCAGTACCTTCAGCCTGTAAGTCAAATCGTCTCTAAACCCCTGCCATGTGCTCATTATGTCCAGCTCGACCTTTGCCCCCTCCCCAGGTCAAATCCCCCGGTCCAGGATCTGAGTCGGGTGACGAACTGACAGATGGTCCCGACATTAAAACGCCGCCAGCTGCCCCATTTTCACCTGCAACAAAACGGGCCTCGTACTTTCCTACAGGTGAACAACCTCACGATTCAGCTGAGAGACGCGTACCGCCAATTCCATCAATGGATCCTGCATCTCCACACGCAAACCGCCCACCTCCACCTCCTCCACCGACGGCGGCACCTCCGTCCCGCCATGGAGAATTGCCGATACGAAAACTCGATAGGAATGAGGGCGAGACGGACTATGAGGGGGACTATGACACTGATATTGCGCCCGATGCTACTCACAAAGACGCTCTGAAATCGCATGCCCGGAGTTCTAGCCTTGAAGACAACGCAATAGATGAGCCAGCCTCAGCACGGTCACCGACTATTCCTCACGGTATGCCGCCTCTGCCTCCCACAGGACCACGGGCGGTACCACCTCCACCCCCCGTGCCCAGTCGAACATCAACAGATGTTCCACGTGGTGTACCTCCCCCGCCCCCAGGGCCACCACCCGCTCGCAACGTCCCAGCAGATGAAGACGATGATGATTACGATCCTTTCCGATATGCAGGTCCTCCAGCTGCAGCACCTCCAGCACCTAGGGCCGTACCACCGCCGCCTCAAAGTCAACCACCGCCTCCACAGAATCGGCCACCGCCACCTCTGCCCCCGTCGATGCCCCCTATGCCGCAGAAAGAAGCACCTCAATCGGAGGATGAAGACGATTTGTACTCATCTCCGCCTAGGAAGTCACATGACAAACCGCCCCCTCCACCACCTCAAGCTCCACCGCATCAGCATGCACCTCCACCTCTTCCACATCTAAATGCGCCGCCTCCTCCACCTCAAGAAAGGGCAGTGCCGCCACGACCGCAGGAACGTCCAGTCTCAATGATGCCTACCATGGAGCAGCAAACTCGGGTGCTCTCGAACCGAAAGTCTCTTGACGCAAGTGTCATGATGGGTCGGGGGTCCATGGACCAACCCCGTCCAGCAACAAATCAAGACTTCATCGCAAGTGATGTCGATCTGGGAGTCGCATCTCATTGGTGGACACAACCAAACTTACTGCCGCCATCACTGCAAGGCCGCAAGGATGTACTTGTCGACATGAAAGAATCGCAGTCTGGTAATACTATGGAAAAGCTTATCAAAGTCCTCTACCTTGACTATTCGCAAACCGTTATATCCGCTCGTTTTGAGGCCAACAACGTATCTGATGTCGAGTTTGAGCAACGCAACGATGCGCCACCTGCTCGCCAGCGCCCCGATCAGCTTGAGAGCGCTTACGAGCAGTTTGGCCGCCAGATTGCCAAGGCGATCGAGACAAAGCAGAACACTGTAGTTGGTAACGGAACACCACACGGCCTCATTGAAGAGCTGCTCAAACCTTTGTCCGATGCGTTACCACCAGTTTCGACTCGCTCTTTCGGCGCACTCGTCTACGCAAATCTAGCCAATGCGTCGACTCAATCGTACGACGAGATCCGTCCTGGCGACATCATCACCTTCCGCAATGCCAAGTTCCAAGGCAAGACCGGGCCCATGCACGCCAGATATGCCGTAGATGTAGGCAAACCAGACCATGTGGGCGTGGTAGTTGAGTGGGACGGCAGCAAAAAGAAGGTACGTGCCTGGGAACAGGGACGTGAGCACAAGAAGGTCAAGCCTGAGAGCTTCAAGATGGGTGATTTACGATCTGGTGAAGTACGAGTCTGGCGAGTTATGAGTAAGAGCTGGGTTGGCTGGAATTAGACAAGAAGGCTGGAATAAGTTGGGTCGGCAGTCTGGCATATTCATGGGAGATGGTATGTGATCGTGGGCTGTGTAGACGGAAGGGAGGCTTTGGGGATTGTAATTAGTAGCAGTAAGGGAAGTGAGTGTGTGTAGGTGCATCATTTGGTAGTCTTGTACTAGTGTATTGCATTCTGCTGTGTCTGAAAAGGTTTCTCCTTGAGCTATTGTTGTACTTGTTGTTGCTACTGTTGCTACTGTACAAGGATATCTTGATGTTGTAAACGTGTTTGTCTCGGTCATGTTTGTTGTCCAGTTGTTGAGATCTAGAAGCTTCTGTTGATGCTGGTATCGCTTTGCTTTATTGATCATGTGTAATCGAGGAAACTAGTTTTATTGTTGTTATTGTTGTTGTAAGCAAGCCCATCTAGTTTCGAGTCATCCGGTGTTGCTGCTCATCGCACCAAATCAGCCATCCACGACGAAAAATTGAGGTTATAAACTGCAGCTCAAACGCTCGAGTCTATGTGTACTATGTGACCATTGTAGCTGCGTTGATAGAACAAACTCAATTTTCATCATGGATGGTTGGTCTGGTACGAGAAGCAGCAACACCAGGTGACTCGAGACTGGGTGGGCTAGCTTACTTAATTTTTGTCCGTAGGACGTAGTGAACTAATATGTCGCTATCTGAAGGACATATTAGACGTGCTAAGCTATAGAATTACAATGGTGACGCTCTACCTGTGGGAAGTATGCGGACCTTGTAGTCTTAGGGGTATGATCTCCCCCTCTATTTGAAGCGACTATGGCTATTACATCTTTGGCTATCTGACTGTCGTCGGGTGTGAAAGGCTGGTGCGGAAACATTGAGATAGGAATATAAAGCAAATATTATGGTGGTGATGCTGGGATGAAGCGGGTTTGAGGCGGGGAAATGAGTTGCTTCTAAGATTTGATATTGTTCAGCATGAATCAGTACATAAGAACCGCTCCAGTAGCTATAGAGTTGTAAATGCAAGCGAAAGCAGTCATAATCGCCATCTCCCCATCCTTTGACATTATCACATCTCTTTTCACACACAAACACACACAACCCGATCCTAACAACTCTCTTGGTCCATCGAACCAGATATATCATCCTCGTCGCAAGACCTCCTTTATCTCTCAATCAATACCCCATTCGCCCTACACTACCAAAATGGTACACATCGATTTCCATCAAGCACCCTCGAATGGAAGCCCATTGCCCAAAAACCCGCCAGCACTTTACACCCAGTAATGTAGAAATAGAGCTATTTTTTTCCATTGTTTAGTCGAGTTGCAGAATACAACAACGTACTGTAGTCGATACAGATCTTCATGAGCTCAGCTGGGTTGCCGTCAACGACAGCAAAGTCAATACCATGTTTGTGCATCCAAGGCTCAAACTCGGCGTGTGTCGCAATGCGAAGTTTCAGCGTGTCGTCGTAGGGATATGGAAAGTGCAGGTTACTGGCGACAGAGGGTCGGGTGGGTTGTATAGTCGCTGTTGTTAGATAATGATATTCGCCTAGGTCGGTGTCTGTGTCGCTACTCCTTGTGGGATTGTACCACTCTGGCGATTACTTGTGCCCAACACGTCGCCGCGACGCACACAACCCTATAATGTACTCGCCTAGGCTGGGGTATATGTTTATGGGGTGAATAGGTGCGAGGTACTGTCGCCTCCCGAGAAGTTTCATCCAGTGCCCATACCTAGACTAGGCCTAGGGCTGTCATCCGTCAAGATGGTATCACCTTTCTGTGGAGAGCCTTAGGTAGACCGGTATGCGGTAGGTATATAAGGATTGGTGAGAGAAGAGGTTTGTGGGTAGACATGTTTCAGAAATGGGCATGTACCTTGGGCCATGAACCTTTCCAGCTCTGTCCTCCACTGCAACGCGATCTGTGGCGGGCACACGACCAGTGTTGCGGCTGACTCTAACCTTTCTAGCTCTGTCCTCCACTGCAACGCAATCTGTGGCGGGCACACGACCAGTGTTGCGACTGACTCCAGGAGTTCAGGTACTTGAGCCAGCTGTCTCCAGCATGGTAGTAGGTAGATACCACTGAAGCTGGAGATCTACCAGGTCGTGTCGTTGCCAGCGGCACCTAAGAGCGTCGTATATATCATTGGGGCTGTTCGTGACTGCGACGTCGGTGTCTGGAGGCGACATAACCAGGATAGGAGGCGTGGGAAGCAAAGGTATACCGCAGAGGTTTCACGGTTGGAGGGTGTCTTGACGACATGGAAGTAGTTGGCGGGAGGTGTAGGGGCGGATGTCGTGGATCACTCTTCGACGCCACTAGCTGTTCAACCAGTGCCTTTATAGTATCGTGTTCCTCCATGCCCGATGTCACGACAAGGCTGATGTCTTGCAACGCCGTACCCGAGAGCACAACCTGATGGCATTCCTCGTACATCCTCCTCACAAGCCCCGCTTGCTGCAACACCGTGTATATGTTCTCGTCGATCTTGAGGATGTAGGCAAGGACGATGGTCTGGAGGTTCACGGTTGAACGGCGGCGTGGGTTGTATGGGCGAGCGGAGACTTTCTGGTCATTCATCAGTGAGCACTTCATGGAGATTGTTGACCGACCATTTCGATGGAGTGCCTGTTCAAGATAGTCAGTAGGCAGCGCAGGCTTCCGGTCAGGTGCGAGCGGTGACGTGTAGGTAGACATGGTAGGACTTGCCTGACCTGGCCTGGCCTGGCCTGACCTCGCCTTCAATTACTCCCGAGACCTCCAGCGCGTACCCCACTGGGGCAAGCTCACTGAGGATTTGAATTGGAGCAACGCGCTAATGGTTTGGGTCCGCTTTGGTACCAGCGGTGTCGAAGGCGGCATATGGCGGAGGTGATCTGCTTATCTTTTGTTGGCGCTCCTCATCCTGAGCCAGTTGATCTTATGAGCGGGTTGACCTCATGACCATGAGAGAAGCAGAAGCTCCGGCAAAATCTACACCCAGGTTTCCAAAGTGAGCAAGCGAGTCTGTTGGCCGTTGGCCGCAGGCGAGACTCCAAGGCTGAGGTGCAGGCGTTGGTATTTTTAGTTAGGTATCGTGGGACAGCAGCAGCAGCAGCAGCAGCAGTAGCAGCAGCGCCAGCAGCAGTAGCAGCAGTAGCATTAGTAGTAGCATTAGTAGTAGTGGGAGTAGTAGTAGTGATGGTTCATAGGCTTAGGTACACATCTGCAAGACGCCAGTGCTAGTAAAGGTAACGGCCCACGTACTCCGATAGCGGCATCGTTAAGTAAAGGTACACAGCGACAACGCACATGAACAGGGCTCGGTTAAGTAGCAGAAAAATCACAACAGTGCACAATGAGGGGAGAAAAGGTCAAAATTTGAGAAACGGGGTATCATTTTCATCCAAAACTTCAAAACTATGTCATATCCTTGGTTATATTTAAGTGCAGCAGAAGACCAGCCCAACTTCTTCTCCTTGTTCCCAGTCCTCCGGCGAGTCCTTGCCATAGAGATATCCAGCAACTTGGCAGCAGGTCAGCGATGGTGATGAAACGCTTCAGCACATTCTTCGGCATGACGTAGGTGAAATGGTCCTCCTCTTTGATGTCCTCAGAATTGATGTAGATATTATTCGCACGAGTGCGAAGGTTCGACGTAGCAACAGCCCTGGTTCGCCACTCAGTCTTTGAAGCGAATGACGCTTGTTCATACTGAGAGGTTGTCGTAACAACCATCTCTTCTCCATGAATGTTCTGCGTTTTTGTAGTTACGGCGGTCAGCTGTTGCTGTTCTTCCTGTTGTTTTCCCATTTCTCCATGAATGTTTTGGGTTTTCGTGGTGACGGTGGTCAGCTGTTGTTGTTCTTCCTGTTGCTTCTCTATCTCCGCGGCCTGCTGACGTTGCATAGACGGAGCTGAAATCTCCGTACGAAGGCCCACCGGAGCTGTGTAGTAATGTTAGCAGTTGTCCTGAGTATTGAAGCGGGGTAAATGTTGACATCCTTACCAGCTACCAGATGTTGTGGTTGATATGACCTTGCCCGACTCCGGTGTGTGAGATAGAGAAGGCAAACACTGAATTCGGGTGGCGTTCCGTTCGTTTAAGCCTCCAGTGTGTGATGTAAATGAGGTACACATCGGAGCTGGCAGCTTCAAAGTCGCAATGTGTGTGTTTGAGTGTAATGATTTGAGTGTCATGATGGCGGGAGAGTTTGGGTGGGGGAGGGACTGTTTATATATTCTGGCAAACGCGCTAATTAGGCCTTAGCGTCTAGGTTAGTAAGAGTCTCCTTCACCTTGATTTCTCACCTTGATTGGCAGGAGTTTTACCTCAGATTTTGCTAATTTGCGCCTTTTAATCGTCCTGCGGCCTTGGCAGTGTCCGTGGCGGCATTGGCTGTGCCGGATACCGGTTGCTATTTCCTCTTTCTAGGCTGTACTGACCATTTTGTCGTCTATACAACAAGATTATCCACTGCGGCAAGAAATTCGCCTGATTCTATGCCCTAGAAATGTCCCCCTCTTTGCGATAATGAAGAGTTGTTGCTCCTGGGCCAGGTGCAATAGTGTGCAATTGCATGTTTGCTCTCTTTTGCTAGCGTGACATTGCCCTGCAATTTCTCCACCGTCAATCCAGGGTGCGGGGCTAGTCGCTGGGTGTAATGACGTTCTCTTCCAACGTAAGTGCTACGATCACTTGGTAACGCAAACACTCGATATTTTGGCCGACGTTAAAGTACCACCAGATCAAGTCTCCTTAGGCAATGGATCAGTATCTGAACCCTACAGAGCATGTGCCTGCTGCGTACCGCATGCTCCATCGCATTGTCTGCCACATGAAGCTCGATCAACAAAAGAACTGGACTGCCGAGATCGGACCCGGCGACTACGTTTATGCTGATAAAGAGTCAAAAGCGGAAGCCAGAAAGCTATGGGGCGCTCACGATCTCGGAGATGAGATACCCAAACCACTGGATCTTCTCCATTTCTTGCGCGCCGAGATGGTCGAAAGAGGATCGGAGGCCGACAGACGAGCTGCTCGCATCTTCCTCTCCTACAACTCGTCTCTTGGATCAACCAGCGGATCTATCGTCAAAATACCAGCTCGACAACTCCCCCAGTCCGCATTCGACATTGTCTTCAGCTCCTTCCTACACTTACCGTTTCTCAACATAAGCGATTTCTTCGACCCCAATCATAACACAAGTCTTTTGAGAGATTACAGAGCTCGGTATAAGACATACATCATAAGCGCACCCTACATGCTCAAGAAGGATAGCTTCGTCTTGCTGTGGGTTATGACCCTATGGGCACCGAAAAACCTCAAGGCAATTCTGGAAGCCAACGGTATTGTGTGTGAGCAGAGCTGGCTGGACAATGACCACGTGGAGAGGCTGTTCCAGATGTACAAGAGCGCAACCTGGGACCCTGCCGAGATAAGAACTGTTCGGCAGAGCTACAGTTGTCTTTCGGTGATTCTCCACGCTGTACATCGGGATGAGGGCAGAAAGCTTGTACGGCCTACTATATCGATATTTCCAGATCAGGAAGAAGACGGGGATGAAGAAAGAGAGCTTGTACCACCTTCAGATCAGGAGGAAGACGGGGATGAGGGCAGAGAGCTTGTAAGGCCTATCATATCTTGATATCCTCAGATCAGGAGGATCCGCAGATAGTGGCAAGCTTCGAACGACACTGAGACATTGGTAGAACAGGAAAGCGATGAGAGATATGACTCCAGCGGGGATGGCAACTCAACAGGAGAATAGAAGGAAACCGATAATGGAATGAATGCACCGATGCCCAATATATTCTCTTGATAAACGTTCTCGATGTGTCTTACAATGTGCCATGCTGCTTGCGACAGCTTTCCCTGTGCAGATTTGAACATGATGTGCCCTTAAGGCTCCGATAAACTCTTCAAACTCAGCGGCGCGCTTTAGTAAAGGCAATTTACCTTCCTGGTAAGATGTAGATGCCTTGTGGTTGAACTCTAACAGGTTATAGTAGGGACACTGAAGTAGCGGCAGCGGCGGCCATCAGCACGTCTCGCTGCCGTCTCGTACGTATCCACGAGAATTTAGGATCAGCCCATACATTACATGTCTTGAAGGGCTTGGTGGGCGCTATCATGCTTATCGCGCAGAAATCGGCTTACTGAAGTGAGGTCAGATGAAGGTTTGTGGATCAGCCGGAAGGGTACCGGTTTTGTCAGCCGCGCTTATCATTTCCGGGGATGCCACCGTTGCCACCCCCCGACCGATGACGTCTTATATCTCATTCTGCACCAAAACGGCATATTACCATGGCATCGCAGCCTTGTTGCATCAAGTTTGTTTTGGCACAAGGCATGCCATGGAGCGACAGTATCGAAACGGTGAGTAAAACGCTACCGGGTAAGCTGCCCCTTCGCTCACATGGTCTGGCGGGGCAAGTGGGTCAAGGGGTGGCGGCTGCAGAGTATCGAATTAAGTCCACCTAAAGTCCGGAAATAACGATATATCCACAAGCCCAACCTTGAACTACGTACAAATAAACTGGATTCCCTAGTTGATGGCAAGAATTGACACCGGCCATACCCAGGTTTCTTTCAACGCAATGGCAGAACGTACGTCGCAATCTATGGCAGCATCGACAGCATCGCTGAGTGACGAAATGATAAGAAAGAGCCAGGAGGACGGAAACGACTCCAGCGGCGCTCGACAAGACCTTGAGAAAGGAAGGAACAACGCGCCTGTCGTAGCTCAGCAGAATGAGTTCTTCGTGGAGTTCAATGGCCTAAACGACCCCGACAACCCCAAAAGCTGGGCGCCCAGGCGACGATGGGCAATCACAGTGTCCATGGGTCTCATGGTCTTCACAGTCACGTTCGCCAGCTCTATCTTCAGCGTCAACATCGGCGTTGTTCAGGAGAAGTTCAATGTCGAGCTGGTCACAGCTACTCTTGGTGTGGCGCTGTTCGTCCTGGTAAGTTGGACCTGCACGTTGGCTGTCAATGCCGTAGCTAACCTAGAATTTCCCAGGGTTTTGTATTCGGACCGATCGCATTCGGACCCATGTCAGAAGTTCTAGGACGCAAGCCGCCACTGATGTTTGGATTCGCACTCTTCGCCATCTTCCAGATTCCTGTCGCGCTCGCGCAAAATATCACGACCGTCTGCGTTGGTCGCTTTCTCGGTGGTTTCTTCGCCGCTGCGCCCCTCGCAGTCGTTGGTGGAGCACTTGCCGATCTGTGGGATCCTATTCCTCGATCTTACGCTATTTGTATCTTCGCTGCTGGTGGCTTTGCTGGACCGGTAGCTGGACCCATTGCTGGCGGATTTATTACGCAGTCTCACCTCGGCTGGAGATGGACGTCCTGGATCACACTGATCATGGCCGGTCTTTTTGGAACAATCGGCTTCTTTGTTATCCCAGAGACTTCTGCAGCCAGGATACTGCAACTGAAGGCAGCAAAGTTGCGCAAGGAGACTGGGAACAGCCGATATCATGCAGCAGCTGACGAGAACAAGTTGACTGTTGACAGGGTGCTGAACGTCTACCTGTTAAGACCTTTCATCATGCTCCTACAGGAGCCGATCTTAGCACTTTTCACGGCATACATGAGCTTCCTCTATGGTATTGTCTATCTACTATTCGAAGCTGTAAGTATATAGCTATCGCTCTAGCTTGTCATGCAACGCGTGGCTAATGGAAACGCAGTTTCCGGTATCTTTCTACGAACAGCGCGGCTGGTCATTGGGCGTCTCCCAGCTTCCATTTGGATCCTTTATTGTTGGCATCATACTAGGAGCCGGCTGTATCGCATACAGCTCTGCAACGAACTTCACACGCGCATATCATAAACATGGAAAGGTCATCCCCGAGGAACGTCTCCCACCTATGATCCTTGGCGCCATCGCATTGCCTGTCGGTCTCTTCTGGTTTGCCTGGACAAGCAACCCAAACATCAGTTGGGTGCCACAAGTTCTGTCTGTTGCCTTGCTTGGCTTCGGTTGCATGGTACCGTTCTGGCAAGGTATGAGCTATCTCATTGACTGCTATGGGTTCTACTCGAACAGTGCAATTGCTGTCAACACTTTTATTCGGTCATTCGCCGGGGCCTTCTTTCCCTTGTTCACGCATGCCATGTACCATAAACTTGGTGTGCCATGGGCTTCGAGTCTTCTGGCGTTCATCTGCGTCGTCTTTCTCCCAGTACCCGTCTTGTTTTACATCTATGGCGCCAAAATAAGAGCAAAGAGCAAGTGGGCACCAACAGCATAGTAAGTTTCATGGCATTGATGTTCGATATTCGCGCCCCGCACGTAGCAATGCTCAGTTCTCGGCATATCCCTGTTGAGGGATTTCATTCATCTATCTAATCTTCTTCATATGCCTGCTTGTGTAGGTCACAGGCTTCCTCCCATGCACCTGCGAACTTGTCTTGTGCTATTTGCTTTACACGTTCGATGCGCTCTCCAGCCTCCAAGCCCTCCAGCTCCTGCCAATCCAGCTCCTCAAACAAACTTTTCATCCTCTGGCGGGCAATCAGCCAAAAACCCATGTCTACCCTGGACAGGAGCTGCTCATCGACTTCCTTGTAGTCTTGTGAAGCTATCTCGTAGCCCCGGCCCCCATGGGTCTTGTCCACGCGCTTGGCCTCCCAGTTCTCTTTGCTTTGAAGCCATGTTGACTTCGCCCAGAGGTACTGCCTCAGCGTGCCATCCATGACGATTTCTCGTCTGTCCTCTGTCTGTATAAGCAACACGGAATGGGCTGCGATTTCAAACTGGCCCTGCCCGCTGCGACAAGCCAGCAAGAATTTGATCTTGGACCGAAAAATCAACCACCTTGCGCGAGCATTGAAGACCTCTCGGACTTTGTTGTTGATCTCTTCCTCCAGTAAGATGCAAAAGGCCTCGCACATGTCTTTGCGCCCCAGTGCTTCGTACAGTTTTGCCGGTTGCCATGAGAGACGATCGAAGTCTTCTGGCGGTCCATTCTCCACCAAGTCCTTGCAGGTCCAGACTTGCCAGATTGGAACTGAGATACCGGGGTGTCTGCATGGCACTGTGTATGCCACGGGCTCTAGTGGGATGGCATCGGCGGCTGCATCGAAGCAGAGGAGGTAAATGTGGAGGATCTCCCTTAGGGATAGAGGTGACGAGGTGGCGGTTTTGGTGTTTGCCATGATGGTCAAGTAGAGCAGGAGGACGGCTTCTGCTCGTGTGTTTAGTGTCCTGAAGAGTGTGAGGGTGCGGAGGGGGAACGAGGTTTTACTGAGCAATTTGACGCTAGTCCTTCCTTGTCATTCTCGAGCCAGCTTCACTAACGATCACCAGACTCACCTGCTCCTGAAGTCAAGCCGGCATAGTACTCTCTTCATATACATACACCAGTTGATCTGTCAAGTCTAACAGGAGTATCCGTCATTCCAGATCCTACGTTATCACTGCAGTCGATTGGAGCCTGTATTGTCATCTCTTTCGGGTCTTGTGATTGGTATTTGGAGACCAGAGAGTTTTTCAATTTCGTTTACTGTCCATCTTGTTTCTCTACCTGTCAACCCTGCCTACCGACTTGTGACAGTGTCTCCTCGTATGCGCCGACGAATCTTCTCTTAGCGATGATACGAATGGCGGATACAAGATCTACTTCTGAACGTCCACGCAGTGACTCCCAGTCCAGCGTCTCAAACAGTTTGGCCATGCGCTGGCTCGCAGTAGTCGTCCAGTACCCAAACCTTTTCCCCGAAATGTATCTGCGACAGCTATCCCAGCCATCCCGCCCGCTGTCCGACCTAGATATGTAGCCTCCTTCCTCCATGTGACTGGCAATGAGTTCTTCCTCTGTCAAGAGCCAATGGGTCTCCCACGGCAGGCCGTACTGGTCGATGGTGCCGTCGAATATCAACTTCCTGTTGTCCTCGATTACCATCAAGCAAGAATGGTGGACTTGTTCCAGCTCGTCAAGCCTCTCTATGGCACGGAGGGACGGTTTCGCAATGAAGACAACCGGGTTGACAACAATCGTAGTGTCAAGCAATTCTGCGAGTAATTAGTGATTTACTATGCAAGCAAAGTAAGGCTTCTTACTTTGAAGATTACGCTGTACAAAAGGCTCCATGACGAGGCAGAATGTATCGCACTCGAACCTCATGATGATGGCACGATATAAGAGATTGGTGGTAAACCTCGCTGTGTCGACATGCTTGAAGGCCGACCGTGTGTTCCATGTGTATTGATGCACGCGGTGTTTGTACGGCACCCAAGTGGTGGGTATGACGATCTCTTGAAAAAGCATCGCAAATACTGCTTCTTGATAGATAACGAAGTGGATGAGGAGAATCTCGCGCAGACTGAGTGAAGGACGAGGGAGGGCAGCGCTCATGCTTGCTGGTGCAGGTGTGTCTCCCATTGTATGCAGTGGAGGATGGTGAGCAGTGTATGAATTTGGAGGGGTATGGCGGCTTGCAGTGGGTTTTGTGTGTTGTACTGTTGTTAGCGTGGGAGCGCAGGCGCATTGGCATTATCTCCAGAGACATAGGCTGCCTGTTCATTATTCATACGCTAGTCAATCTGCCTTCACCTTTGAGGCCCTATTTCAGGCTATGCAATGGTCAGGATATCACCTAGATGGCCCGGATCACGCAAGGTAAAGGCGATTCTTCGAGGCCCCCGTGATTGGATGCATACACCATCATGCCTAGATGTTGTATCTTCGAAAAGTAGATTCTGATGAGTCTAACGTACCTGAAAGAGATGACACAGAAGCTCTGACATAAGATTTAAAGATCTTGGTCAATTATCTGCAATGCCAAAATCAATTGGACATCCTTTGCCTGTTACCGCGCTCGCACTCCTGCAAGACATCGCCCACTCCGTCCCCAACAGATAACGATTTCAAACTACGAGCCACAGACGTTCACACAGTTCAAACAGGAAACAAGGTTATCTGCGCTTATGGTATAACAACATAGACGCACTGCCGCCATGTACGCCTGTACGTCTATGCGCTGACGTAGACAGACGCCTTGCATTCACCTGACAAAAACCTCGTCCACGAAGGCTGTCACGCAACAATTGCCCATAAACTTGTCTTATTGCAACACACTTATGACCACCATCGTTCTCTCCCCTAGACGGCTACTCAATATCCACGCCCAGAGTGAACTCCCCACAACGTCAGAAGAAATCGACCAAGCTACATGCCTTAAGAGCGGCTCTGCAACAGGACTAAGACACGAGAGCCGAGACCTTGCGGATGACAACAGTTATCTGCAGACCTTTAAAGATGACAAAGAGTGTCGCTGGCCTGATGCAATTGCAGTCTTATACATACTGAGTAGCAATTCAATGACTGCACCGCATTGACTGACATATTCTAGACATAAGGCTTTTTCCAATAGATATTCATGCACTCTTCCTATACGAAACGATCGAAATAAGCGCGGCGCCTGTCTTGTCAAGAAGGACACTCCCGAAGCATCTTCAGCACATACTCAAACCGCCTGTCCTCCGTCTAGTTCGCCTATAGGTGGCACTTGTACTCTAATAACAGGCTCTCATGCCACCGGAACAAGAGATGCTGCTGAAGCTACCTATAGTGGTTCATGGCAATCTCGATGTATTGACAGAAACAGCACTACCTCTATCGCCCTCGTACGCTCGAAACGTCAACCTCGATACCCAAGATGTCTCTATGGTACAGAGATAACAAGCTGTGGAAGAAGCTGTAGCGTCATAACATAATTACGATATGGCATGGGTGTTGGGGACAAACAATAACCGGGAGCTGGGACTGTGCTCAAGGGGACCTGTGCAGGCGATGCTGCGAGGAGCTGCAAGACCAGCTGGAGCATGATATACCGATATCGAAGAGATGACAAGGTTGTCCAGAAAGATAGTGGAGGAACTGACTGACGAGTCTACGGCGTTCATATCGAACAGCAAGCCTTACAAGGAGAACATTGGCTGCACATGTGCTCGGGTCTTGAATAGATAACGTTGCAACTGTCAATCCACGGATGTCAAGGAGTCTGATGAAACGTATGAGTCAGCTTTGCATTATTATTGCACGAGGCTTCCGTGCCATTCATGTACCTGACCAAACGCGGCATCGAGCTACTACCCCTGTCAAAATGGTTGCAGGTATTTGCGGGCCTGTAGGTGACAGTTCAGTAAGCTCTCAAATGGTTTGTGTCAAGCGCTATCGGCATGCATCCATAGAATCTAGTATCTGTCAGAATCTTAGTTATTCATAGGAACAGTGGGCGGCAAAGTGCTTGTTGCAGTATCGGTTTGCGTATACGATATGTTGTTTATAGTAGAGACAAGCTAGGGTGCTATTGACTTGTATCTTCGGGGCAAATGCGTGCAGAAGGTGCTGACTGGCGAACGTTGACCTTGTGGCATGAACGGCAGGCGCGACTGCACTATGGATTAGCATGCAAGTGCTTTGGGAGAGAATTACAGGATCATGATTGCATCATATGGTGCTCTCAATGCGTGTGCATGTCGCAAAGTAGTGTACGGCAGTAAAGCATGCACCGTGAGGCATTGAGCATCAGAAGTAGTTTCAAAGTCGACTGCAGTACCTCGGAGTGTACTGAATGGGTAGTACAAGCGGCATGCGGGCTTATGGGTGGCACTGACCCACTCCAAACACACACTAGCCCGTCACTCCACTCGTTCATCTCCAAGACTAGGAGTTCCCACTCTACCCACGCAAACACCATTTGACTATATAAAGCCTCTAATTGATTGTTCTTTTGTAGATAGTTTAGATAGAGTAGTAATAGCTGCGGTAGATAGCTCTCACTTAAGATTCGAACATGTGCTAACATCCCAACTCCCAGGTTCGAATCGGACGAAACACCTGTCCGCCCTCCGGGGCGGGCGGCTGGCAGCGAATTTTTTTCTTTTTTGTACTGTTAAGCTTAGGGTTCAATCTTCTTCTTTTTACTCTGCTATTACAGTGTTCCAAACACCGCCCCTTAAAGGTTCACCAGTTTTCAGCTTGAGTCATCAATAGTATCATCTGCCTCGCCGCTTTGCCAAAGCTTTCTAGCACGCGTTGTTCCTGCCTGTAGTAGCGTGCAAGATCCTTTTTGAGTGCGCGAACGACGAGGGGCGCCAAGACTACGTGACAACAGTGAGAGTCCGTGACGCCTGCCCCGCCATCATGGCCTTGAACCGCTAGACAATCTCGTTTTTTTGACCTTACACTGTCGGTTTGATGGCCTGCCATGTGTTGCTATGGTCCTTGTACGTTTAATCTGATCGCTATCTCATTTGCAAACTTAATGCCACACTCTTGCGCCAATGGGTTCAGAATGAGGCCGTCCTCCCACTCACCCCACGGTCGAATCCTACCACAAACACGGAAATTTACGAAACAGAATGCATCTAGGGCAGCTGCCAGCCCACCTGGTACCTCCTGATCCAAGCACCTGCAAGCCGGCACCTCTTCGACAGCTGTGGGCGTCAACGAATCGTTATGCCCCGCGGCAACCTACAACGGCCATTCCAAACGACAGTATGCAGCCTGATCATTTCTGCAGTGATAAGGTTGTTGCGATTACAATGCGCGCCGAATAGCAAGTTGACTTCCGGCACGTGCTGTATTTACAGTGTCTAGGTGCTTGCATGCTGCAGAAGGTTACCTTTCTCCACTGAAGATATATCTCCAAGGTCTTTGAGCTGACAACTATCCTACAGATTAGGGACCTCCGGAGCGCACCCGTTTATCCTCATGTGCAGGGCTTACCGTAGTACTGCACGTTATGCCGATCGAATGCGTCACCAGCAAAGCCTACCGCGGCCCGAAGAGCTACGATACATCCACAGTCGCATTGCCTAGCAGACATGATACAATAATCGAGTTGGCTTGCGGATACAAACAGTACATCGCCGCGGTTCACTCGAACTCTCTGCTAAAGACCAAATCAGAGACTGCCACGAATATCCAAGAGACGAATGCGGCAGCAGGCGCGACCTCAAGCCAGGGCATAGACTTAGCATTGGTCGAATGAATTGAGATTTGACAAGCGACAGGTATTGACTTCGATGGTATACTATTGCGAGGATGGAAAATCAATGTACATGAATTTGGCGATATTTTTGAGGATTTCGGATATAAAGAGTGACCCCATGCTACTCAAGGGCTGGACAGACTCTCATAGTACATGCGGCCTCATACGTGGTTATTCTAGGTTACGTTATATTTTCTTACGCACAGAGGTGTCTTGGGAAACACAGGAATATCCTTGTGTCCGGAAGTCATAGTGTTATTCAATCTCCTTGAATCTTCCGTTTACTAATGCCAAACAGTATTGTCAGTCGTATTAACAGCTACGTAGATACATATAGCCTTTGATGAGGCATACCAGTGCACGGTACTTTTCTATATCGCCCTGTATGGAGAGGGTTCATGAAGTATACGAAGTTTACCTTGGTCATCCAGCTACTATTTATTTGGAAATAGTGTTGTCCCACTTCCTAGCTGCAATGATTCGAAATTCCTGGTCCGCCGCCCTTCGAATGTACTCAAGCCGAGCCCTGGCTGGCACCGCCTCCAGTAATTCCCAATCTAGTCTCCTCCATAAGCCCAACAGCTTAGGTATGGCCTCGAGCCAGTAGCCTCTGTCATGCCCCTGAATTTCGTCACCAACATCTTTTAGATCTCCGTATTTGAAGTAGCTGTCCTCAAGTGCCGTGAACTGCTTCAAGTAGTCATACGTATTTGATATTGCGTTGGAAGCCGCCCATCCAAATTGCTCGGCGGTGCCGTCGAATATCAGGGAAATATTTTCGCTCTTCTGTTGAATCCAAAGCACCGAGTGGCGTGTGAGGGAGGGTGGGTTTCCGTCAGTAGCGAAGACCATGTCGGGGCGTGGGTTCAAGACTATCCAGGAAACCGTCGCATTATATTCTAGGGCCGGACCGTAAGCAAGTTTCTCTAAAGCGTTGTAGTTGAGCTTTCTTACGTTGTAGATGCTCTTTGAGCACATGGTAGAGGACGTAACAAAACGTGTCACACTTGTGGAGCTTCTTGTACGCCAGCACTAGCTCTGGCGACGTGCCGGGTGGCAATTGACCCCAACTGACCCCAATAACGCCATTGACCTTCATGACGATGCTATCGTTGTATTTTTCGTCGAGCTCTTCGAATGACTGTACTGGGCTACGGCGAAAGTTTGTGACGATGGCATTCCACCAGGTCAAGTAAAGCTGCAGAACCTCCACAATTGTGAGCTTGGTCGAAGGGTATGTAGTTAGAGGAGATTCCATGATTGATTAATGTTCGCAACTGGTGATGGTCAAGGTCGTGGTGCTCATTCTGTGAGAAGGTTAGGTAATATAGTCTGGCAGTCTTATGCGTAGGAGAATCTCCGCTCACCGGGCGCACAGACAAACACTCACCTACGCTTTTCGAGAGAGCACACCCAGCCTATCAGCTTTCGAATACGCCTTCAGTCATTTCAGGCACCTGACTATGCCATCCATTTGGCGCCCTAGCATAGTCCACCTGCACCCTTTTGATCATTGCAAGCGTTTGCAATGCCCCTTGAACGAATGAGCATCAAATGCCACGGAAACAGCTGAGACAGAGCGTTTTGCAACGTATCACTCTTACTCTACCCGATTACGTCTGCCAATTGCGACATCGGCAAGCCTTACAGCTACCCCTGCACTGTTCAAGTCCGCGAAGGCGCCAAAATTGTTCTACGGATGCATTTCGTCGATAGGATAACATACGCTGCACTCACGGAGTATAGCGACGTCGGAAAAGAATCTCTAGGAGTTTGAAAGTACGACTGATAAAGAGGGGATATAACATACGTCCGGACACAGTGTCTCTACTCGGATACAACCATTTCTCAATTGGTGATCACAGCCGCTCCTCATCTCTCAAACAGTGCATAACGACACTTGACAACCTCTAAATAACGATGGCGTTTGTCGCAAAAAGACATTCTGCGCTATGGAGTATAGGAAGGAGTACACGGAAGCTTGAATAGTTCGGAATTGCAGGTAAAAGTCACGATTCGCGAGTCTTGTACAACAAGGTTGGACTAGAACTAAAGAATCGAGTAGTGTTCGTAACGCAGGTCGACAAAGACTACAAATAAAGAAAAGTTGAAGATGATGGCGACCAGGATGACGGTCGGGGTGGTGGACAATGTGAAGAGCTGGCCGCGCGAAATGTCGCTGACACATGCCGCAGTACAGCCTTCGCACCCATATACTGAGCATTCGAGATGTCGGAACATCAGCCAGAACAGGCTGTCGAATTGGGCGAGAGCGTCTTCCTGAAAAAAGCCATAGTTCTCAAATTAGTTGATACAGGTATTCACAAGACCGTCAAACAGGCCGACAAAGGGTTGCGACATGGAACCCAACACCTTCGAGAACGTTTCAGAGCGACCTGAATCACGCATCCGACAATCACTTCGCCTCATTGCTACTATAATCTACAAAGGCAATCGTTGGGAGGATCTGAAAGCTCTAGACATATACAGGAAGGTGGCTCAAGGTAGCATGAGCGAGAGAAGGCCATCGAGACTTCCTCGCTGCATTTCTGCGCTGCGCTCCTGATACGCGCAAATGACTTTACCATCTTTCTTTCCTTCCTCAATTGGTCTGATTCGTCTGGAATGAACAACAAATTATATAACCGCTACTGGTTGTTGTAGAAATGTAGGTTGTTTCACACCATTACCTGCTGCACAGCATCTGCAAGGATTTTGGCCAGTATGACAGGCACCGAAGAACGTCAGTCATTGTATATCGAACAGACAGAGGGTGTATCTTACTGGCCTTTCTCAAGACTCTTCCATCTGCGGCGAAGAAGAGCAATCCTGTTCCACACGCTAGGTGTCCGGGTAGGTACAGAGTAAAATGATGACCCAATAATTTGTCGCGATAGGTACATCTATTGCTACATATTGCTGCATGGTAGTTTCACAACAATACACTTATTTCATAACTACTTCAACATCCGTGGTAAGGTTTTCACATGGCGGGATGATACGGGTTGACAAAGTCAAGCCCCACTTTATTAGCGAGATGGCATAGACTGCACCAGGGTCCAGACAACACCAAGCAGAGCAGCATTGAATTTGCCGGCATGCCCATTCTAGGCGTTAATCAGGTTGGGGATAGACATTGCATGCCAAGTCTTGCAGTTGAACCGGCTAAATCATAATAGGGAAACAGCTATGAAGAGGAGGTATCAAGTCTTATTTGTTTCGCCGATGAGTACGTATCTCGACGATTACAACCTTTCGCGTAGCTCTCTTGCCTTATCTCGTACGTGGTCAACACGCTTGCTACGTGACATCTTGCCGAGGATTTCCCAATCCATATGCTGGAACATATCCCACAGTAGTCCAATGATAGGGTTTTCCCATACCATTCTCTCCCTCTTCTCTTCCTTCATCACGCACATCCGGACTGGCAGATATCCAGTCTCGAACTTATCACTCTCCCACCCATCAGCCTCCCACTCCTCATTAGTCTCAGACTCATCAATCTCGGACTCATCAGTCTTGGACTTATCAGTCTTGGACTCCTCACAGGGGACGTCGTCGCCAGGCTCAGTGCCCTCCGCAGGCTTGCACTCATCCTCGGACTCATCAGGCTCTCTCTGAACATGTGACTTAAAAAAGTCCTCCTTTTCTAGTAGCGACTCCTCGGTGGGCCACCCGTATCGCTCTCCCGTGCCGTCAAAATATAACTCCCTGCCGTCTTGTTGCGAGGTAATCTTCAGCACAGAATGGTCGAGAGCCGGCTCGGTGCCTTCCAATAGGAAGGTGAGGCGGGGGTTGGCATCGAATCGTACCCAGCTGGTAGTGACGTCGAAGCCGTGGAAGCGTAGTATATCGCCGACGATGCCTTTCGCAAACAGGGTGAAATGATCACAGCAGAGGAACTTTGAGAATTGATGGCGATGCTCGGCCTTAAGCGCCATAGAGGGCGCAGGGGCCAGGTCCCTGTAAATTGGGATTGAGGTTACGCCGTCTTTAACTTTTGGGTCTTCGAAAGCGTAGTGGGCGGGTTCCAAAAGCGGGTGGAAAGCGCTCTCGAAGCTCACTCTGAGTAGATCCAGAAGCTCCTCGAGCTCAAATGGTGATGTTGGAGGTGACGCCATGTTCATGCTGTAGGGTTGTAATGGTGGAGCGAGAGTGTGATCAGTGTCGCTGTGGAAACAGTTGCTTCTGTTGGAGCAGTGAGATTTATGTGGGATCCAGCTAGTGCGGTTGAAGTCGAAGTGAGAGTGATATTTTTGAGGGGTTAACGGGCGGGCAGCAGGGATACGTTGGTGACAAACGCTTTCAGTATTCGTCTTCTCTCCCATACCGCAATAGGCCACATTACAGGACTGTCCATGAATGTGTCTTTTTAAATGTCACGTATGCTTTTTCAAAGTGCAATGGCTTGCGCTCGCTGAGTACCTAGGTATGCTATAAACCTACATCAAACTGCTCACATGCCTCTCTGAACTGACCCCAGTATACATACTCGTAGGCGGTGTCCTCTGAATACGCAATCACTCCCGGGCCTTCATTCTGTTCTTCAATTTGCCACACGTGCAATTACCCCGCATTGGCGGTGGGTCGGCGGTGAGAGTAAGTCAAGGTGAAGTGCAGTGTGTCCGTTTGCCTAGTCAGCTTCCTGATACGCCACCTATAAAGTAACTTCTTACTCACCACAAAGACAACCACCCACTACCTCGCTCTCTCTCGCTCTCTCTCACTCACACACACCTGCAATATGAACAATCAAAACCCCCCACCCCGCTGTTCCTTTACGAAGTGCGACGCAATTTCTACCTGTGCCGCGCGTTGTGCATTCTGCTTTGAAAGGTTTCGTTACTGCGGGTACAACCATTTGATCGATGGCGACACCTGTCACCTCGAGGAATGTTCTGAGCGCAGGAAAAGTCGCTTCATGCTCCGCGTCGCCGACATCTGTGAAGAGCTCTACGTCATGACACTTCGCAAGTTTTGGCATGAGGGACACTCTCGTGTCATCGAGTACACAGCAGGCTACATCCCCCAGCAATATCTATCCGGAGCGGCCAACTACGATATGGCCCGCTTGGCCATCACGCTCAGTGTGCTCCCCGTTTGTTGGCTTCTCGAGGGTAAGTAATACTGCAGCGGTGAGCTCAATACCATCTAACAAACTGCCCAGGACAAGACATAAAGGTCAGATCTTGGTACTCTCAGCCCGCCCTGTACTCTCATGGTCCGCCGCCCAATCCTTTCCACAATGTCTTCTTCACAATGGAGACCAACAAGGTCCTTCCGAAGCCCAACAGGGTCGCGGTAAACCTCAGCGCCTCTTACTATGGCCGTACGACTACCATCCAGCATAGCAGCACCTCCTTCCAGCACCAATTCCACAACTTTGGGTCCGGCGACTTTGGTGATGACTTTCGGTTACATAGGGAACATTATTTGAGACATCGATACGGCGCGTACAAGACGGAGGAACTCCTACTAGAGCTCGCGATCCGCATTGCCTGCAACGCCGTGTACGATCAAGTCCAGATTCTTCTTGAGGGCTATAAACAGCGACTGTTAACTATGGATGACGAGATGTTCGGAAGATGGGTATCAGAGCTTTC
Organism: Pyrenophora seminiperda CCB06; assembly: GCA_000465215.2. Taxonomy (NCBI): domain Eukaryota; kingdom Fungi; phylum Ascomycota; class Dothideomycetes; order Pleosporales; family Pleosporaceae; genus Pyrenophora; species Pyrenophora seminiperda. Next base: position 231,680 of record KE747840.1, read on the forward strand.
AAGTCGCCTGGACCGAGATCTCCATGTCTGCATTACGGACAAAGACTTTGTCTCCCGTCACCAGAATTTTCCAGGTATGCAGAGACTACTAGACCGGCATCAAAAAACAGGATACGATACAATGTTGGCGGCATACCAAAGGTGAGGGGAAGCTGGCGGGTGTTAGAGATGTCCGAGAACAAGGACAGAGAATCGCCAGTGGGGAAAAGGTCATGAGGGCAGTATTGGTGCTGTACGGAATAATAGTGACTGAAGTGGCTTCCAATTATGCGTAGTTCATCAACCTTTGGAGTGATATGAGTGACGTGATGAGCTACCAGCGTTATGTGACCATGTGTTCATTTGGTGTTTGCCGATCTCTTGCTCAGCAATATACGAAAGAACACCGTCCATCCCCTTGTTAAAGCTGCATCCCATCAGTGAGCGAATGCGTGGAATACGGCTTTTTCTTACAACAAACAGTATTCCCGCCGTGTAGAACACTCAGCTATACATTGCTGATGAAATCTCCCCTGACCGGCGTCATTGAGGCTTTGGAAGAGTCGAGTTTACTTTTGCTACTGACGGCAGCCCCCGCGAGCAGGGCCACATAGACTGCCGGCATGTATCAACCTTGCTTTCTCGCGAGCCTGTACTCCGTCAACCTAGTCCTTGGAAACAACCTAATCAGCAATACCAAATTGACAAGTTACTCAACCAGGAACGCCGGCTTGTAAGTGTTCTCGAAGATTGCGGTCCGCGACTAACGATCTGACAGTAAAGCTGAGTTGACTAGACAATGCGTTAATGCCAAGAAACAGGCTGAAGTCAAAGCACTTGAAGCGTCAATGTAAGATACAACACCTAACAGCCGCACCCTGAACCCTTTGATTTCATGTGTTCATGAGAATACAGACCATCGTCGCCGCAAGGCCCTCCTCCTTAACCAAGATACAACACTGCAGTCAAGAGAGGACGACAGGCCGGCCGAGGCGGCGCAGACGCTCCACACAACCACCGAGAAGGCCAACGCCTGCAGTACATGCGATAGAGGACAAGGAAGACGGTGCCTAGCACGACGAGCTAGAGGGCGAAGACAAGGTCACCCTTGACCCTCTCAGACCATGCGTCGCGGAGGTTGAGGCCAAGCAACTGCTCCTGCAGAGCACCAAGAGCATGACGACCGACAGAGTCAGCAGGTCCTACATTCTCAAGATGAGGCAAAGCCGCCACAGAAGCTGTAAACTGCACAGAAAGGTAAGCTTGCCGCCAGCGTGCTGCTCAAAACATAACTAACAATGTCTAGGACCTTCGCCTTCGACCCGCAAGCCCGCGAGGCCCCGACCGATCCTCCTCCGCAATGCCGCCCTCGTACAAATCGAACAGATCAGCATCATAAAGGGCAGAAGCAAGAAGCGGGGTACTATACTGAGAGCTCAGCAGGAAGGATGTTGGGGTGGCTACTTCCGCGAACAGGGCCACCGCGACTGCCGAGGGACTATACTGGAATTGGGGGATGGATATACTTGCAGGTGGGGAATGCGCAATGCCATAGGGTTTGCGCAGATGAAATAGACGGCGGGTTGGATATCAGTATCGCTTACTCCATGTTGGTGTGAGCGCAACACCAAGGAATCCGATTGTCATGAGCTGTAGGATACCTGTGGCGGCGGTCGGCAAGCTTGGAAAGCAGCTGAATCACATGGCTATGCATTATGGTGCAGTAGGTAGCCATATAATGAATCTGGTTGGTAGGAATGATAGCTAGCAGGCCTCTGGAACTACACATTGCGACGACGGCGCTGAGTAAACATGATTGGGAGTGCACAATAAGACTTTATTAACGCTGAATCTCTTCTGCAAACATAATGGCCCGTCAAACTGATCGATGCTTGACTATGAGCCGTGGATTTGTTGTTACTCTGCAGTACTTGTCAATGTCAAAACTTCAAAAAGAGGGACACGATGGCTTGTCACCTGCGTGCCTTTCCTACTGATTACCGCAGTGCTGTTTGCCGCGTAGTATCAGCATCATGAAAACCTTCTAAGCAAATAAACAGCTGCTCCAGCTGATCATAGGCGTCGAACGAAGCACAACGTGAGGTCTCAAATTCCCACCTAAGGCCTTCCACAGGGCAAAAACAAGGACAAAAAAGAGCAAAAAAAACTCTTCGCTGCCACCCGTCCGCCCCGGAGGGCGGAAAAGGTGTTTCGGTTGGTTCGAACCTGTGAGTGGGGTTCGAGTTAGCATATGTCCGAATGTGGGTGAAAACTATCTACCGCAGCTATTACTACTCTATCTAAACTACCTACAAAAGAACAATCAATTACAGGCTTTATATAGTCGAAATTGTTGTTTTGGTATATCCTTCACCATGTTTGGTACCGTGGGGCGAAACGCGTTTCTCCGGTGCGCTACACTAAAGGGGAAGCGAAGGTGGACAAGTTTGCACCCGATAAGCCCCGCGTTGTTGCCTTGCAGAATGGACACCATCGGCATGACAGTGTTCTGTTAGGGCATCACATACGTCTTCACTGTATCGTGGCATCTCTTGTGCATCTCTGCCTCCTGAATGTTGCTCTAGATACTTCTTCGTATCTCGAAGCCCCCCTTACGCATTTCTGTACTGTCTCAAGCCTCTAGGGACTTCCTTCTGCTTGTTTGCATTTATGCATCTTATGCAAGCATACCGGCGACCTCTATGAAGGGCTCTGCTTGTCCGCTCTACACTGCCCCTTTGACCACTGCGTTCACTTACAAGTGTTCAAACGCCCATACGGACATTGAAACTTCCTCACACATGCCTACAATCGCTTGGAGTATCTGCACTCCCTACTACGTCTTCAGATGCCTCCATGGACGCGTTGTCTCTCTCTAAGAGCCTGCACTTCTTCGTGAATGCGTGCACTCCTTATGGAGCTTTACATGTCTTCGTGAGAGCTTGCAGAACAAGATTGCGCAGCGCCTCACGTCTATGGAATGTTTCTTAACAGGATCTTGAGACTGTGTGTCCTTTTGCAAGGTCGCAGAGAAATCAGAGGCGGGGCACTCCGGGTTGTAAAACTCCGAGAGTTTGTGGAAGGAGCGCTGGGACGAGGAGAACCTGTAAGGGAAGGTACGCGTCGTGCAAGACATCCACAGCGAGCCATACGCAGCCAGTCAAGCAGCTGAAGCGCTTCGAGCTCGACAAGTAATCGAGTGAGAGTATGAGGCGTCAAACGCGGTGGGTCCTCCACTTCTCTCTGCTATAGAGAGACACTGAGAAGTGAAGATGGCATCGTATCTGCCATAGTGGCCATGCATCAAATCTTCTACCCCTTACGCTTAGGTGGCCGGAAGATCGATCTAAGTGCACTTCATTCTTGCACGGAACGCCGTACTCTTCCGAATAGCCCTTTGGAGCCTTGCTTTGATAGACGAGCAGCTGTCTTCTGACATGTATCAGACCATCTGCACCAATTCGCTGCCAAGCGATCGGTGCCTAAAGGATCTTTTCGTTTCCAGTTCAGTGGCTTGTCTCGCTTGCAAAATAGTTTGTGGGGCCCACAAACAGTTTCGAGGTGAAGGCATTGTTTTCGCCAACTACGCTCCAAAACACCACCCGACACTCTCACCCACCCACTCTCTCTCATCACCACAACATCACAACATCACAACATCACAGCATAGCACTATGTTTATCTCCTTACCTTCTACCCCAAGCTCACTCTTCTGCGACACATCTCTCCGTTGGTGCGCAATGGTCGCCGAGTACATTTCCGCACCGTGGAATGACCCAGGTCGCTACCAAATCACAACGCCTTGTTGTGGCCCCTCATCCTCCCTCATAATACTGGAAGACTCACCAGACTACTGTGAGAAGTGTCGAAGTGTACCAGTGGGTCTGCTGCTGCTGCGAAGACAGCACAAGGTGTAAAGACGAGCACAAGACTCCTTGCGCACAACGACGGGCAGAAACACCCAACACCAGGCTACCGATCATACGAGATGAAGTACAACCGGCAAATCGAGAAGCCTTAACGAAGGCGGCCGCTCAAGGCCACACGCCTATGCCTCCTGGGGTTATAATGCCGTGTTTTGCGACTCGATACAAGCCGGCTTCTGTCCTATCAAGGGAGGGGGTCAAGCTCCAAACCTTGTGCTTTGGCAACTGCGTGGGAGCAATTGTAGACATGGCCGCCATCATGACACGGCTTGCACAAGGTAATTCGACGATTGTTAGTGTGCATAAGCATCCGGCTAACGATACTAGGCTCCCAAATACGAACTCGAGAGCTGTATGCCGAGCCCAAGTCAGTCAAACGTATCCGACTGTGGCGCATCGGCGAGCGCTGTCCCGTACCTTCGTGCAACGAGCACAACGTCCTCCTCCTCGTCCCGAATACTGGAGCAGAGCCTCTCTCCCAGAAACACTCAGAAAGAAGGCCAAAGGCTGGCAAACACCTGGGTGGGGAGAGACACAGCTACGGACTGCGGTGGCCACAGTTCTGCTACAATACCAATGGGACAAGGGTGGAAGTATACCTTTGCCACAAGCTGCAAGAGCATAAGAGTAAGGTACACCTGATAGGCCATCCTCTTCTCTGCCTTGGAAATAACTTGTGCCAACATGCCCTCGCACAAGGTATGGGTATTCTTGTCGCTAGACATGCTGTGTATGACACCATGAAGGGTCAGACGATCAGATATAGTTCAAGACGACCGGTCGCCCAGGAACTCCACGCCCGATACTCCACGCCCGATACTGCACGCTCCACTTCGGCTCCACCAGCGTGCGAGTGACGGCCCCACATATCTTGAAAGCAGCACACCTGACTGAGCCAGGTCTCGGTTATGAGAAATCTGTACGCGAACTCTTCTTCTGCTCCAAGGACGACGGTTCCCTACCTCCCGTTGGTATCAACAAGAGACCGTCACGGCGGATGAGCCACGGCGCTGATTACTGCGGCCGTGGCCGCATAAACATCATTTCCAATCTTGATTGCATCCACCTTTTACCCTTTCACGACCAGTCCAGCAGTCCAGTTTCGATGCTGACCCTATCGAACAAGATACCGCGCCCCTTCTTCCCGATGTGCCCTTCAACGGCACCTCGGACGACACTTAAAGAAGAGACTGGGCCCAGTCTCTGGGTCCAAGAAGCGCTCACGGTGGTCACCGGCGCTCCGAGAAGTCAACTTACATATCGTGTATCAACGTCGACTATGAATCTTCGAGAGTTGAGGATTTTTGGGACATAGCCCCGGAGGCAGCTGCACCAGCCCGATCACGTTGGGATACCACCGCCGTTGCCCCCACGAGCACTACGGCAGTGCGGGGAGTGAGGGCGGCATTGCATGCACACGGCATACACCGTTCCCATCATGAGCTTCCTCGAGCATCTCGGCCCAATGTACGTATCTTTCCCCATATCCTCAGCTCCAGGAACAGTTACTAACAAGTTGTAGATAAATGAGGCAGTCATGAAGAAGGTGCTCGAGTGGAAAGAAGAGTACTTATGAAGGCAGGCTTATGTCTGTACCAACATGCTGGAAACAACGGTACGAAGCACTTACACGACAAGGCTCCATGTCGCAGCCGCAGCAGCAACAGCAAGCGCTGCCTGCACCGCCTGCAGAGAGCCCTATCGGTCGCTCTCGGCCGGAAGCAAGATTTCCTCTAGCAGCCCTTGAACAGTATATTGGACCGCGCGGGATGGGGTGTCGCATACCTCCATCCTTCTTTCGGAACCCATTGGGATCCGATGTCAGAGTGACATATTGTCACATCGAAGGCCAACAAGCTGGGACAAGAAGTGGAACTGAAAGAAGAGGCTCCTTACGTCTCTGGGCCCATATCGAGCTTGTTGAAAGAAAACCTTGCAGAGAAGTTCTTTTTATCCTTTCTAAACAACAAGTTTAGCACCATTGTCAAATCCAAGAATGGCGTCAAATGTTGAGATCTTTCGAACGTGGCGGGACTGTATGGTGTTCGGTTTTTTTGTCCCAAGCCGCACAAATCAGTCGGCGTCAAAGACGGAGAGACAGCGTCCAGAGTCACAACCAACATTACCAATACCGATCTCAGTGTTTTAGGGGGAACGAAAAGGCTGAGAAGCCCATGCTGAAGGAGTCCTCATGCAGTGGCACAAGTGATGGGCTGGGTGATGGTGGCCTGGGGGATGAGACCAATGTTGCCTTCTTCTTTTGTGTTCTTCTAATTTTCTCTTGTATGACTGATCTGGAATAGATGGATGGTTTTATGTACGAAAATTTGAGAGTTGTGTTTGATAGTTTTTTACGATGGCGCTTGGTCGGTTGCGCCAAAGTCCAAATTCGCCGCTGCGAATGTATATTGAGGGATTTCGATAGAAGCGGAAGTGTATAGTATTCAGTGCGTAGATTGCCGTCGTAGTAATATGAAGAGTACCAACCCCCGTGATAATCTTGTGTACTTCGAGAACTGCGGGGCATACTTCAAAGATCCCTCAGATCTAAAGGTCAGGACAACCTGTGTGTGCCGAAAAATTGTGAATTCGGGAAAATGCAAGTCGAAAGGTGGTGCCAGGTGCCAGTGTCGTTTAGCTCAGGCTCCCATGTCAAACTCTGCATAAAAATAAAGTCACGGATAAGTAGTCGTGCTACTACCGGGAACCGAACACAGGGGCAAAAAAAGGTTCGGGCCGGTGTCGACATTCCCTACATCCTTCTCCGCCGGAAGCTGGGATAATTCCCCCTGGGCCATGTTAGTGAGCTGCTCTAATATTGGGGATGGGGGATAGAAAAGAGCAATTGGTACTTACATATAGCGGATTGATAGGAGCTATCGGAAGCTAAGGTGCCCGTAGAGTTCCGACTAGGCAACGAGAAGGGTTCACAGGTGAATGAAAGCTACTGAAATCTCTAACTTGCTCTGCGCACCCCTTTTTTATTGCAGATCAAAGAGATGCCGATGCGATTGGGTTGAGGTAAACCTTCCTCAACTTCTCCGATAGGCGTATGTGTAGACCCTGCGAGGACTGAGCATGGCATGGCGCAATGCCTGCATGCCTCGCGCCTGCCCTCCTGCCACAGCTGCTGTCTCTGTCGCTGCCGTTGCCAAACAGAAAACAAATGCGCCCCGCTCAGACATCTCATGCAGTACCAAATTAATACGATGAAGTGCAGGCAGGGTCTCTAAGGCTTAGCATGTTGCGCAGAAACGGTGCAAACATCGTGCTAGACGTGCCTTGCAGATTTAGTAGTTGAAATGCTTTACAACTCTCATATCCTGATTGCATGGCTTTGTAAAACATGCCCAACATGCAGATTCGTAGCATCTCAGGGTATCATCCAGCTTGCAACACATTTCCATGCATTTCCAGAGACCTTATAGCTTTTCGTAGCTTATGACAATGCATTCAGAGGTCTCTTACTCCAGAATTTTAGCAGTAGCCATCTTGTTGAGGTTCTCTTGAGGATTCTTGCGCGGTGTTGTCCATTGCAAGATTTCCGAACCTCTCATAATGTTTGATTGTTCTAACGCTTTCCGAGCAATTGTCTTATATGCTCAGACTCAGAATCTGCCTGTATGGCGGCTTCCTTCGTTTGATAGTGTGGCACTGGTAAAGGAAACCCATCATTACAGGTGCCATACCTTGTTCGTTATGCTCGCTCATGGATGGAGGGTTGGAGACATGAGGGCCTCACAACATCGTGCTAGTGCAAAGACTGTCAAACGGATGGCTTTTGTGCCACATACGGGACCTTGCCTTATCTCGTCGCTCGTTTACAAGTCTAAAGTGATAGAGGTAGGCCTGTTACGATAGAAAGAGGCCCCCGCCTAGTACTTCCGGTGAGGAAGAGCACAATGCTCAAGGTGAGGAGTAAGAACACTCTGGAGAGGCCTTTCAAAAGATTGTGGTGGCTTTAGAGTACCACTTGCGCCCTGGCCTTGATGCGGACCATTGGCTGCCATCTTCCAAAGCCCAAGGGCGACGGTCCGTGTGTCGGCATTGCCCCTATTGCGGAAAACGGCTTTTGACACACGGCAATGAGTAAGCTACACTTGAGGGGATGTACTGACACTCGAGCAGATGTTGCAGCGGATCTCTACGCTGTACGTAGTATCTTTCTTGGGGTGTTGAGGCTGCAGGTGGCGGGGTTGCCGCTTCAATTGTTCTGATTCTCACTTCATTTGCGACTCCATCACCACCCCACCAACACCGTCATCGCACCCAAAGACGCCACTCCAGCTTCGATAGACGAAGCTAGAAACTTTTGATAAGACCTGTCTCGGTATAGAGAGGCTCCCGTCGATTTTGGAAACGGTCGCTGCGGATGCCGCCTCCCGCAGCGACCGTGTTGAAACTTCACCTTAATGTCCAGGATTTCATTTGGGCTTCTCCACGACCCAGACTTAAGATCGTAAGTAACTCTATAAGTACTTAAGATAATTGCGCAGGGCACACATTGAGAAGAGGTGAGCTCCATCAGTAATCAGGATCAAAGTGCGGAGGCCCGCCGCGGTGGGACGTGCATGACACGGCACGCTCTTCGACAAGTCCAGCTGCGCCAATCTCTATCATGCTGGGTGCGAAGCTGAGAGAAACGAGAATTTCGGAGCATTCTGAGATAAGCCTACACACTCTGAAAGACGTCGGTGCGGACGCCCTGCACCTAAGCGCACACAGCATGACAAGTTTGTCGAGAACTCCAGCGGCGCCGGCGGCGGAATCCAAGTCCCATGATCGAAAAACATTACTTCCAAGAATTGGTAAGTTTCATCCTGTTCCTCATAACAAGCTTATCCTGCCGCACGAGAGTCGGCTTGACAAAAGTACTTTGTAGCAGCGCAGCTTGCCTGCAGTATTCGTTCACAACAGAGACGAATAGACCATCTCAGAAAGTGCACATAGACTGACACCTTCTTTCTGTAGAGCAAAGGATGGTAGTTGACTCGATGTTTACACCCGAATCGGCGCGACCGCGAGCACCAACAGCCACCCGATGTCGGAATGAACTTGATAGTGCCATCAAGATGTCTGTGTCAATGACAACTATACCCATCGACGAAAGAAGTTAGGTGCATGCATCATAGGTATACAGTCCTTTGCTGGCGCGTGAGGTCTCTTCTACGACTGCTGGAGGGCCTTCCCGGCGTCGAACCAAAAGGAAAGAGACGGCCGGTACGAGACCACCAGCTTCGAAGACGGGCATGGCTGTCAATGTTTCCGCCTTATTGTCGAACTCAATGTTTGCTACTCGCCTTTGCCATGGCTCTCTCGCGATATACGTCGCTGGTAGCAAATACGCTCAATCCGGCTTCGCAGGTTTCCCTTCACGACGAAGAAGACCCGAATTATGATATCTGAATATTCCTTGGGATCCTTAACCGTTGAGTCCTAGGGTCATGTAGGTAATTGTCGCCACCCCTGTTCACCACTGTCCATCGTCAGGAGGCCATACTATCCCGGAACAGCATGTCGGGCTCGACTTCAAAAACGGATGACGACTGCGAGGCCACTGAAATGTCCCGCTGTGGCAGCTCAACAAGCGCATTGTAGAGCACGGCGTATCGACGCAAATCCAGGTCAACCGTGAATCCGGAAAAAAAATCCCCTGGAAACAATTGTATAAGCCAATTAACCGGAAAACCCATCAAACCAGGAAAGTGACAAAGGCCGAACTGAAAAAAGAGACGTAGTGAATCAAACCAAAGCAACTCCAGAGGTCACCAGGCTTGATATACCACAGGTTAAGGAAGAAAAGGAAAAACTCACACAAAAAAGATGAATAGTATGCAAAGGAAAAAAACGAAAAAGCGAAAAGCCCCAGAGAAGAGTGGACGTAGTAAAGAACAACCGAGATGTCAAAGTCATAGGCTACGGGAGAAAACGTGAAAAGAAAGAAAAAACTTGTATAAGTGAAAAAAACCAGAAAAGATTGGGGATTGCCAAGATATTAGAAAAAACGAGGCCAACAATGCCGATGGAGGAGAATAAAGGAAGGCTATGGGAGAAAAGAGGAAAAGCCGAAAAAAAAATGAAAAATCTAAAAAAATCGATAAAAAAATGCGAAGAAAAGGAGGGTACGCCAAGGAGGGGAAACCGAGAAAGAAGACATTTCAATACGTTCCATGGAAGGCTAAGGGAGAAAAGAGAAAAAGAACGAAAAAAAGATGTAAAATCAAAAGATTCCAAAAACAAATTTCGCAAAACATCAGAGGACACGGAGGAGCAACCAAACGAAAAACAAGACGATCTATAAAAGGCTACGGGAGATAAGTGGAGAATTCAGAAAAAACGTAGAAAAATAAACAAAAACTACAAAAAAATGGAGGATTGCCAAGATATTAGGAAGAGGACAACAAAACCGATTCGAGAGAAAAAAACTACGTAAGGCTATAGGAGAAAAGAGGAAAACGACGAAAAAAAGATGTAAAAACTAAAAAATCTGAAAAAGAGTTCGCAAGATATGAGAGGACAAGGAGGCGCAACCAAATAGAAAACAACACTCTATCATAAGGCTACGGGAGATAAGTGCAAAATCCAGAAAAAAAGGTGGAAAAAGAAAAAAACAGCGAAAAAATCAAAGAAAAGGGGAGGAAAACAAAATGAGAAAAAGGATAGTAGGAGAAATTGCAAATCACAACTCTATGCATGACTGGTATACGAATTATAAGGATGAGACACGAGGCCCACTGAGAACGAAAAAAGAAAAAAGGAATGGAAGGGATGTCGAAGGGATATACTCATGACGAGTAGCGGGAAGAGAGGTTTGATGCTCGGGCGGCATGGCGGGGCATGCCGTCTTACCGGATACGGTAGGGAGGTACCCTGACCCCTAACCCCCTTAGGAAGCCCGCGAGTGTCTCTTGCCCGACTGCACCTCTTTTGCCCAACCTCATCCAACGACATCAGATGCAGCGAGTGACTACATGGCTTCCAACGTAGCACTTGCTGCGAACATCAAGGTGTGTATACGCGATGCCCATGCATCTTTGTCTGACTTGGGCGCTTGGTGTCGCGTCAAGAAAGCTTGGCTCCCAGGGTGGCAGCTCCCCCACGTCTGAACGTGTGAAGACACGATACCCGATACCACGTATTTCCACTTGACCTCCACAGTCATTTCATCTTCGGTGGATCCGAGCTTCGTTCCATTAGAAACTGGTGGTCTTCTAGGTTGAGATACCCGGCGGGTACGATTAGGGGAGTGCCCATAGGTCCGTTGGCTGTCCGTTGGCACAAGTCGAGAGATGCGATGAAGACGACTCGTAACTGAGAATCATCACGCCGCGCTGATTAGCTCACCCCAAACGCACTCTGCCTACCGCAGACAGAACCCTCTCTCTCCAGCAACCCTCACCAACATCACATTACACCACACGGACCTCCCAAACAGATGCATTGCCCGAGGCTCCTAGACTGAAGCGCGCAGCTGCTTGACTTTTGCATGGTGCGATGAGGCTTGACAGTTAGATCGCTAAGGGTTGACTGATGTGGAAGCAGAACGTGCTGCCCAGCCTTTGCAGGTCGTTGAGCTAGTGCACATGATGAAGAGATGGGAAGGGAGGAGAGAAGCACGAACCCGAATGATCTATCGCCTCACTCTCGGCATATGTTTCGACCGCCAGCGGTGGATAACAAAGAGGCACTGAGAAAGTTGACGTCTACTTCGGAATCGTGAGTCCGTGGTGGCATGACCGTGTCCGAGGGTTGCGAATCAGCAATGACGTTGCATACACATCGTCGTCTGTCACCATGGCAGACTTCAAGGCAAGACATGCCGATGTTCGGCCTGCCAAACACATGCTTTGCCGGCAGTCCAAACCTGCCTCCATACTGCCCTGCCAAGTACAAATGTAGAGCAGTACACACCACCAGTTGCATGAGGCCCGTTTCCGCCGGCTGTATTTTCAAGAACCACAGGCCGACAAGCACCATGAAGGACCAACAGCGTATGTAATCCAGAACTGTTGGTATTGGATTGTTGACTAACATCGATAGTACCTGGGTGGATAGGGAAAGGGTGGGAGGGCCGGGACCGGGACGAAGGTACGAGACATCGAAAGTTATACTTGGCTGTGACACTAATCCAATCGCAGGTATATGGAATTCTGGAGTGGAAGACGAGCCTCTCTGGTGTTGAGCTGGGGGGGCTCATAGTGTCTTCAAGGTCGCAAGGCACATGTTGAACGTAGCATGTAGCTACAAATACAACGCCAAATTCCAATATCCACGCTCTTTTGCTTGTTGAACTCCGATACCCTGTGTGTGGTATGTGTATAGGTAGGTCTGCTAACAGTGCAGGATGCCATTTAAGAGTTGGAGTATGGGTTGGCAGAATGCCCGCTGTCCATTGCTGCATGTTGCCGACTAGCACTCCTATCGGAAGTGCGGGGTTCGATGAGAGAGCAATGCGAAGCGTCTTGGTCTTCATGTCAATCTCTTCGCGATGAGAGGGGCTCTTCATGATGTTAAGCTGTCCTGCTGAACCCGATGTAGTAGTCGGAAACAAGGGGGTTGCCTCCTCGCGCAAGAGAAGCTGTTGTATGATCGGCGAGAGTGAGTATATTGCGACATGGCGCAAGGTTGAGTTGTTCAGCAAAGGCGGTGATGACGCAGCAGGGGCAGAGCAATGAAGGAGCCTACTCTACCTTGGCCCGTGCGCCAGCAGGTGCCTTCACCAAGCAGCATCTTAACGCCACCGCCATGCTCGTAGAGCTCCCTACTAACCTCTAGGTGACGGACCATGTCGACGCGACCCTCCTCAGCAAACTTTTCATCTCAGATATATGGAAATGGTGCTACCCTTGGTGGTTGCGGCTGTGGAAACCTCTGCGGGGTAAGCGAGAAGGTGCCTTCATCCAGCATCCTCTCAACACCACCACCATGCTCGTAGAGCTCCCTACTAACCTCTAGGTGACGGACCATGTCTACGCGACCCTCCTCGGCAAATTTTCCACCTCAAATATATGGAAATGGTGCTACCCTTGGTGGCTGCACTTGTTGGAACCTCTGCGGGGTAAGAGACGACTCCGACAACATCATCAGCGGCGGCAGCAAGCCTTCGACAGCTTCGATAACAGGCATGGGGGATGCCATGGGCTTCATCAACCATGCCTAGCCCTCAAGTATTTCATGTGAGGCTGTCGCGCTAATGCAGGGACATGGGCGCCACAGGGGGGCATGGGCTCTGCAGCGGAGCTTGAGGGTAGCATCACAGCTAACAGCAACAGCGAGCGCTGAGAAACCAAAGAAGCAGATTAAGGAAGCAGACTCCAGCCTACGGTGATAAGGGCGCACCTCACCGCCTCACCGCCTCACCGCTGTTACAAGGAACGAGTACAGTCAAGACTTGAGCAGTGGGTTGCGGAGGACCTTGGGAGAGGAGCCTATGAACAAGCACTGCCAATACAGCTTTCGCTCTATGAGCATATGCGTCATTTGCTATGCTAGCATCGAGACTCCAGGCATACCAAACCACCCTCGGACTCGGCTTGAACATGGGCTGCGAAGCTGTTGCGGTGAGGTGAGCGAGGAGGCGGAAACAACTCCGATATCTCGCGCTTATCAAACCCTTTGAACACCTCTGGAACCGGTACCTACACTAGCGCCTCAGGGATCTCACACTCGGACTCGAGAACAGCATACAATCACATGCGCTACAAGCACGAGTACAACACTACCGGCTTGAGAATATGCAGCTTAGGATACACAAGACACACATTCGATACAAAAGTCAGGGTGATAGGTGCAGGGACGGCGCTATGTTTCCGGCTCGTTTACCTAGTGCGGGGTCATTACCTACTGCCTGTATGTAACATGACAACGCTGGGGCACATACGGATTCAGGGCTGCATAGTATCTGGCGCGATGCGCAATTGAGCATGGCAACTGGTGAGCTCAACAAGACAGGATGCTCTCTCGCACAGGTTTGGATATACATCAGATGACAGCGCGGTACAAGGAGTAGGTCAGGCACATTTCTCCCCTTGTCATGACTGTCACACTAAGCAAGTAATGAAGAATAGGTACATCCCAATATCGCAATCCTTCTCTTCTCTCCGAGCACGCTCTGCATCGACCCTCAACTCTCGCCTCGACCGCATCAACGAGACCTTGTCCCTCAACCGCTGCAATCCCATCTCAGCAATCCAATTACAGCTCTCCCAAAGCTTCTCCAGCATCTTACTCTTCGCCCTCCCTATCATACTGCTATACACGTGAATCAAACAATATTCCAATCGTCAGGGTCAGAGTGCTTGCGTGCATCGCCACCATGCATGCATCTCAACCTGTCTGCCCACCATCTTCTGAAGCAGGCAAACGGTATGATACATCGCTTTGATCTCGTCCTGAGGTTATGTGTCCCTGCCGTCGACTAGCATGACCAATAGGCCTGCGCTCCCTTGCTGCACTAAGCTCGACGTTGAACAAGTTAAGTGTTGTATTATGTTGGAGATGATGCCCGGGATGAGCATCATGTATATGGCTGTCTAGTCTACATGCGATAATGCGCACCCAGGTCCCAAAGCATGCGCCTGTCCCATGCCCTCATACATGCTACCAATGTCCCTTCCAACACAGCCCTCGTTCAGATCCTCTTGACACAGCCCATGCTCCTTTAGATGCGCCCATGGACACCAATTCCGCAAACCGGTGTGATATGAGACAGGATGGTATGCCTCTGGACCTGTACTTGGGTCTTCATGAGTTCGGATATGCTACGGCCGGGGAGGTGCACCATGGCTGACCAGTTTGTAGGTAGAGGATAGTCGCATAGGGCTGCTGTCATATGGGTGTCACCGTTAGTGCCTTCGCACAGCCGTCAGTTCTTCGAGAAGCTGGCACGAGATACGGCTGCTGACTCCGGGACGGAAGCGCTTGAGTGCTACGTCGCTGGTTTGAGGCGCAGCGAGGATGACGAAGCCGACGACGCCAGTACGGCACGGCCCGCATCTGACACTAGGTCAGATTCCGTTACCGGGTCTGACTAAAAAAACGTAGCCATCACTCAGTATTGTGGGGCGGGGTTTGCTACTCACCGTCACCTTGGAAATGAATATGGCGCTAATGCGTTTGTGGTTTAGTCTCTTCTGCACACAGCCGCTCATTGCCAGCCGGCACACAATAGCGAAAGCAGGGAAATATCATGTCAGTGTGTGCGCAGCAATGAGGATTGAGGGGGCGAGAAACCAGTGCATTACAGAAAAGGTCACTGCAACATGGAAGAAGTATATGTAACAAAGTCTTTTCTCCCGCCATATCCAGTTTGCATAAGCGCAATACATTACGATCGTGTCTAAATCGATGATATAACACCCGTCAACTGAATAGCATTATCCACCAAATCATTCAACTGATCAAACTCGCCATTCAGCCACCTATCAAGCAGGACCTGGTCTTCGCTAACAAATGTCGGTCGCGCAGCAGGCAGAACCTGTGTGCATTCCTTCAAATCATTGATATTGTTTACGCCGAGAAGGGAGAGACGGGTGTACGCTTTGGCATAGTCCTTTGATGCATGATTAGCTTTTGAACTTCATAGCGTCGCTAACAACGAAAGAACAGATGATCACAACATACCGAATTCCAACGCCCCTGCGCCGTAGCCCGATCGCTAAATTGCGTCCACGAAGGACTAGTCCGCGAGTCCTTGCTCAAATTGATGTCGCTCTGGAACTTGAGTACGCGAGCTGGTGGGTTCCCTGTTGTCTGGGGGTAGAACAACATGTCCCAGACGCCTGGCGTGGAGTCCTGTGGGTCGCCTTCACGTGCGGGGTTGACGAAATGCTGTTGTGAGGTCGTGTGTGCGCCGACGAGTGCAACGAGGTCATGTGCATCGATTGTCTTATCGGAGAAGAGCTTGATAAGTGTGTCAGCAGAGTCTTGTACGCCGGGTAGCATGCCAGTAGGCCCGGCTTTGGTGTTGTCTTTGCGGCCGACAAAGGTACGGAGGCGGGGACCAAGGGGGCACACGACTGTTGCGACGTTGGCGCCAAATTGGATGATGTCGGCCATGCTCATGCCGTATTGGTTGTATTTGGTATACCACTTCTTTGTCTCGTCTGCGATACCGGCGAGCCCGTTGTTGTCTGCTCGGGACATCTCGTCGCTAAGGAGGATGCTGCCGTCTGCACCACCGTAGCTGCTGCTCTTACTCCAGACAGCCGCGTCATGGAATCCTAGCCGTACGGCTTGACGTGCAAACTTGTTGCAGCGACCTGAGGTACCATTAAACTTTGCAGTCATCTCGTATGCCAGCCATTTCCAATGGCAGCACATATCGGCTTTGCAAGCTGCGCTTCCAATGTTGCCGGCTGGGATAGAACTATCGATGGTGGATGATTCGGCAGTCTTCTGGTCGAGAATGATGGCTTTGATATCTTTGCCAATGGCTGTGAGCTTGGAGTCTGCAAGTGTCTTGAGGTCACCGATGAGCTCTTTGGCGGCTTGACGCTTCTCGCGAGCGGCTAGATAACGCATCTCGGTCATCGTGTCGCCCATGCCTGGGTGAGCTTCGGTGAGCGGAATGCATGCTAGGAGAGCATGACTGAAGTAGGAAAGAAGTCTCATCTTGGTTACCAGTGAAAAAGCAAATGAGATATAGTAGATGATTTGAATTGAAGCATTAAGACACTGAGCTGTCGGCGCTTTTATACACTTACCTCCTCTGTATCTTGAATCCCATATTTCTCATGAAGCATAATAGATTAGGTGTTGGCAGAATACGCCACTCCCATCACAAAGACCGTGAAATAGATGAATACGAACATCCAATTCCCTGGATACACCGCCTGATAGTATCGTATGGCATCGATAGCGCTGGTCTACGGCTTCTGGCCATACCCGAACTGTCTAGAATCGAATTGGGTGTCGATTGGAGGAGGCTTGTCCTACTTTGAATGAAGCTTACAGCCAAACAAGAGTGTTAATGTTGGAATGATTGGACAAACCTATGCGGAGTTGTGTGCAAAAGGTATTGGGCATTGCTTTGGCGGAAACGCGAGGCAAATTTCAATGCGATAAACATGCTGTAATGCGCGTGGTATATTGCACATGCATTCGATAGTTGATGTTGTGGAAAGTCTGTACGGTATTACCAAAAGGAATGTGGGGTCGCGGTATGGCAAGATGAGTGCTTATAATCTCTTGGTCTCTAGATGCGTCAGCCTTAAAAGCTCCTTCCATTCCTAGATTCGGGTCGTGCCACAATCATTTCGCTTTGAATCGGCTTCTCTTATGATGCCCACTAGGTACTAGATGCGAGATCTCACAGATGCTGGCAGGGTTGCTCGAATAATCAAGGCCATGGACATCGTATGCAATGTACGGAATACTGTTCGTATGCAATGTACTGTAAACGTCAGGTCAATGCGTGGGTTGCGCACTATTCTTAGATGTTCTGGTAACTCGGCTCCAGGTACACGGTTGTAGGGACGCGCGATTGCAATATAGACCCGTCCATAGTGCGAGTGAGAATCTATTAGTACTTCAGCCTCGTTGTAAGGTCACATAGACGAATGTCTCGAATTGTTCCCATTTAGGGCGCCCACAAGGTCGGCAATGCCTGTCAACCGTTCCTGTGTAATAATCTGAGTGTATTTAATGGTATTTTGAAGTGGCTGTTGGTATCGTGAGAGCAGGCTTGCATCGTGAACACCCTTGTTACCAGCGGGTCAGCCGCAGACAGGGTATCCGCAGCTCTGCGTGGATAGGTATGCATATTTAGCCGGATAGCATACAGCACTCAACAACTTTCTTGTACCACAGACTTGTACTCCTGCATCTCTGGAAATATTCATTGTATATTTGACGCCGTCAAAGCTCTTCAAGGCGTCCTGTCATCTGCGCTTCTAATCCGGACCTGGCTGCTGTCCTATGTTATAGTTCAGCAAGAAGGCGGACGTCCCGTTTCTTCATGCGACCTGTTTCTGTGCGATCTTACCCCGAAAGTTCGAGCGGGGCTATCAGGGTACATCATCTCAATGTTCAAGGCGAGGATGGGGTTCCGAACCGGTGGTGCAGTCTGGTGGGTCTTTGCAGGGAGGGCTAGGTACAGTCAGCCCAAACTCCCGCATGGCATCGGTGAGTTGCTACCCGCCGCGGCGAACTATTAAATCAGCTGTCTAGAGGTGTTTCAGTCTCTCTCGTTGTGTCCCCAAACAAGGCCACGCTCACCCGATGGTGATACTGCTCTCCTGATTTCTCATTGTGTCGGGACAGATTGTAAGCACCAAGGCGAAGTATTTGTACCCAGACTGTAGCCAGAAAATCTCCAACTATTGGGAAAATGCCATTGGATATCCGAAATAACTGCGAGCGAAGTAAGCGACGCTGGAGTCACCGCGTGAGCTGGGCTTGGAGACTTGGAGTGGTGGAAGGATAGAATATAGGCTTTTTGTTACCGATTTCGCAATAAGTACAGAGACAAAAGAGAATTTTCGCGGGGCAATATGGCTACAACTGACTATACTGGCCGTGAAGCATATCGTTGTCGATGGTTGGGCGGCAACACTTACGAAGGAGAAGGTGAGGGCAGAAAATGCACCAACCGAAAGCAGTTTAGTCAATGTCTAATTTCGTCCACCGCAAACCTCAGCCACCACCATCATGCACGACAAGCACTGCCGCGCAATAGCTTACACCTGATTGCAGAGACGCGCAATATCTAACATTTTGGTTGCACCTTTTATGCGGTGAGGTTCACTAATATCATCACAGGTAATGCAAAGTCAACGCTGCGGCTGTCGGCGATTCCGCGATGCATGGTTCGTTCAGCCTCAGCGCGCTGCGCTGACATCCATAAGATGACTTTTATTTCTCATTATTCGAGATTCTCGTTCTTTTTGAGTGCCCATGCTGATTGTTTTACCTCTTACTGCCATGCATTCTTGATACCCAAATTCAAACCTCCATCTCAGCCCAGCAATCATCACGCCATCAACCGTGCACCCTACTGTACTTACATGCGCAACCTCTAAGAATCAGCACGAACTAAGCTTTCCGGAAGTCACAAACTCCACCCCACACCGAAGATGTCGCCATCTAAATTCCGTCGCTTATCCAGCCTCTTCTCCGGTCCAAAAACATCCTTCCAAGTGCTCTCAGACTTACATCTCGACCACGAGTCACAATACCTCTCCTTCCACATTCCTGTTGTAGCACCCTTTCTCATACTTGCCGGAAATATTGGGCGCCTAGCAGACTACGATCAATACCTCTCTTTCCTCATCCGGCGCTGCAATCTCCACGAGAAGGTCTACCTCGTCCTCGGTGCACTGGAGTTTCACGGTATAACATGGATAGAAGGCCTCCAACTAGCACAGAGAATGGAGAACGACCCAGGGACAAAGGGAAGATTGGAGGTGCTCTATGAATCGAGAACTGATGTGCCCGGCACCAATGTCACACTCTTGGGATGTACGCTGTGGAGTAAGATCCCCGACTCAGACGTATCCGCCGTGGTAAAGAAGACACCTGAGTTCTACGAGGAAACCGGGATACAGGAGTGGGATGTCAATAAACACAATGAAAAACACATGCGAGATCTCTTATGGCTCGCCGATGAAGTCAGGAACCCCAGTACCACGGGTGGTTTGGCGCCGTCGGCTGCGACTAGCAGATCGAAAGAAGAACGCCAGATCGTCGTTGTTACTGCATTCTCACCCGAAATCCGCGAGAGTCTGGATCCATGGCAGGTGGATGCGCCGTGGGCTTCTGCGTACGGGACAAATCTACTTGGAGGCCAAGATCAGTTCAGCAACGTCAAGCTATGGGTATTTGGGACAACAGGACGAACTTGTGAGTTCAAAAAGGGAACTACTATGGTCATTAGCAACCAACGGGGACGACAAAGCGAAGAAATAACAGGAATCCTGGACGACGGCATGTCAGAGAAGCAAAAGAAAGGACTATTTGAAGTGACACGGACAGTCAAAATATAAAATGTTTTCTTCCATCATCTATGACTGATATCATACACATTTGTCCTTCCAAAGACGTCGTCCAATACCCAGGGGGCGTACCGTCAACTGACAACTCGAAATGAGTAGTTGTGGGTATAGAAGACCGGCAACTTCTTCTTTCGTGTCTTCCTTGATCACCTTTGCTTCGCTCTCATTGGCAGCTTCGTCCCACCATCGAAATAACATGTGCACCGCGAATAATGGTGAGCCCAACAGCGCGTCGTTCCTCAGTCTCGGTGACTTGCTAGGCTACGCCTAGCGCAGCTTTGCCCCTTCTTCGAGTGCGGCGGCGAAATAACATGTGCACCTCGAATAATGGTGAGCCCAATGGCGCGTCTCGAATTCCCCCCAGCCAGGGAAACTGCATGTTGTGGAGCATAAATCTTCGTAAAGACATCGAAATTGTGTCGTTCCTCAGTCTCGGTGACTTGCTGGGCTGCGCCTGGCGCAGCTTTGCCCCTTCTTCGCGTGCGTCGAAACTCTTATGTATCGGCGAGAACAAGGTTCATGTGCTGTGCAAGTGCGGTTAGAAAAGAGTATATAATCGAGAGTATGCGACACAAACCTTATCGAACGCGAGCATCTGGCCGACCATTTGACCGACCATCTGCCTGCCATCTTGCAGCGTGACCTTCATGCGGTAGTTGATCTGGACTAGTAAGTTGGATGCGGCCACGGGCAGATTCTAGAGTGCTTACAAGATTTTGCTAAATCACCAGATGTTAGTTGGTTTTCTATGCGCGTCTTCTCTCGGGTCTAGGACGCGAGCTGCTAGTGTAGCGGTGCAGTGTGTGTATACACACAGTGCTCTCATAGGTTGGATGACGTCTACGTATACCAGACCGGACCGGTTCTCACTTCATACCCACCGGATACCACTTATCCACCAGCACTGACAGGCCCACCGGCCCACCGGACATTACTGTACCCACTGGACGTCTTACCCGGTTCTGCTCACCATCTCGTCTATAAGAACCCGTCTTGTTACGCTGGAGGAAAGGCATCCGATTCTCATATCTTGTTTTTATCCTATCTTATATTATACCTTGTCTCGTCTAGAGTACCCCGTAGTATTATAGTATCTTTTGTATCTATTTTGTTAAGATATATCCGCTTGTCCATCGTTTTACCAGACCTATACCTGTTAAAGTATACCGTAGTATCTACCTCTACCTCTACCTCTAGTGCATCGTTACACGTCGAATTACCCGTATACCGCTCGTTACTAGCGAAGCATCCCACCTTACCCGCCTACGACTACCCGTTCTACCTGTTTCGTCCTACCAGAACCTGTATCACACCGCCAATACCCGCATCAGACTAATATCATGAGAGTTTATCCGTGATAGCAGCTACTAGATACCTCGTGGTTTTCACCTAGACTCACCCTTACTCTACTAGCTACTCGAGCGGCAGCGTAGTCTCTTACTCCACAGAGACACTGTCTTACACCCATACAAATTGGCGAAGCCCAAGGGGCTACGTTCAACGTTTAGGTAGCTAGTAGCCAGGACGTTACCAGCGCGAAAAAGACGACAGCCATAAAGCGCACCTCTCAGAATTACGTGGGAACCCTCTGGACTCTGAGGAGTTCGGCCTCATATCAGATGGTGGTCAGCCAGATGGAAACGGAATATATGAACACGAACTTCGTGTTAGCCCGGACCTCCGTTACTGGGATTGTGGGACGAAAGATCAGGCCATGATGCTCCGATGCTCCGATGCCACGTACGACATGAAAAATTTACCCGATACCTGACAGGAAAATGCAGAGGCAGAGAAGGGCTAAGCTTGGCATACACCAGATATAAAGTACCGAGTCGAGAAGGCTGAAAATGGCACAACACACACAACACCAGATCACCAGAACACCAGGACAACAGAACACCATGTTGGGATATCACCCATACGGTATATCCCTCACGACTGTGGGAGCCCACCGGTACCGTACTGTATCTACCCAGCACGGGTGAGTCAGCAATGACTCAGCGCCAAGGCACGCTAGTGGGTACAGTATCTACCGGAGCTCCCAAACCTAGATACCTAATCTACACCTGAACTTACCCACCACAACGTACCTACGTATTGTGATGCGGTGATACCAGGTGCCATCCCAACTCACACCAATACTAAGCTTATAGTAGCTTACCAACACACCAGATCACCAGATCACCAGAACACCAGATCACCAGAACACCAGACGCAAAAACGCTGAGCCGAACAGGCCAAAGATAGGCATTGCACCTGAGTACCTGAATACCTGTTTGTATCAACTATCGGAATCAAGTCAACGATACGACTCTTTGTTTTCAACCAAACCAAAGAAATGGCTCCCTTTTCCAACCAGCAGCAGCAGCTCCGAAGCCACTATTACCCCACTCGGTATTACACCAGGTGCACCAGCTATGCCGGCGAACCTAGGAGTAATCCCAATGGCTCGTCTAAAACATTCTGAGCTCAGTTTCGATGGGACTGATGTTACGGAGTTTCTAGATGATTTCAATCGCCGTGCTAAGAATGCCGGCATACCCGACACGTTGAAGGTTTCTATCCTCCTAGACTATGTCTCTACCTCTGACAAGTCTTTGATCCGCGCGATCAAGCGCCTGCGCGGTTATCCGGAACGATGGGACGCTACACATGACGATATAGCGCGGAACGCTGGAGTGGAAGAAGAAGAAGAAGTACGAACTGGCGAAGAGACGCGGGAAAACGACCTGTCGCCACAACCAAGGAAACAAATCGTTCGAGTAGTCGTCACGAAGAGGCTCACCAACGAGGAACGCAATGCGTTTAGACAGGATTTCGCGTCAGACTCATTAAGTTCGTCGTCTGATAGTGAGTAGTCCATAGGGCGGCCTACATTCATAAGTTGGGGAGGGTGATAGTTACCTCTAGAACCACCGGAGAAGCACGGAAAACGAAAAGAAAATAAGCTGCGCGATGTCCCTTAGACTATAAAGGAACTCTAGGAGCAAGGCGTAGTCGTTATGGTGCAAACGGTCGATGTTGCTGCAAACGCCAGGTGCTCCAACCCACCACCCGGCATCTGTATCAGATCCACCCCACCACCACCACGCGCCCACGCCTAGAAACCACGAATTCGCGACCAGCACCGCTCCAAAACACGCGCAAACTACAGCAAGCCGATAGCAAATCTTGTCTAGCAAAGCGTATACGTCCTATCGCGTGCGCCCGCACTATTTACGCCCATTTACGCTACCAGAGATAAAAGAAAAAAAAGACAGAGTCCAGTACGATGACGAAAGCAAAAGAGGGGAAAGGAAAACAAGCCCGCCGCTCGATGCGGAACAAGCGCCCACCCGATCCCAACACGTCAAGCAGAATGTCCACAGATAGTATGGCGGGAGTCGAATTAGAACAGACAGGCCGAGAAGGGACGACAACGTCTGACGCACGGACAGACGTAACAATAACCGACGCAGACCCCTCAGACCTAGTAGACGACAAGGATGAAGAGCCGAACATGGCGAAGCTCTATCTAACAGACGACTTTGCAGCAAATGGGCCCAGTATCCTTACACAAGTCGCACCCGTTCCCGACACCGAACCGAAGACACCTGAGAACCAGAGACAGAAGCGTGCTGCCAGTGAGCCATTAAACCCGGGCGACATAGAATTGGATGAGGACGACGAAGAGGCTATAGATATAGACGAGGTAAAACTCGACCAGTTCGAGCCCGAAGAGGATGAAGAGTCTACCGAGAAACGCCCAGCCGAACTAGATAACGCCGCAGAACCTAATGAAGACATGGAGGTCGTCACAAGCAACCTCCAGAATAGTACGCTCAACGGGTAGAAGTTCTCATGGTGGTTTAGCAAGCAGAGCAATTTCGCAACCACCATCCTGCGAGTATCGGAAAATGCCTTTGTCGACTCTATCCTCGACGACACGACTATTATAGAGGCGTACGACACGTTAGCAAAATACGTACCTCCTCGTTAAGGGCGCAATTGCGGGATAGGGGCTGTCGCCGATGCCATAAAGTCGATGACAGATAGGATGTTACTGTCTGCCACACACGAAGCCATGAACGGCTGGGGAGATGCTCTCTACTAGGCACGTTTTTTACTTGCGATCCGCATTACCTTCGCCGACCCCGTGAACTCCGTCTTCGATACGGCCAAGATACGCGGAAAAACGATAAGGCTATACTGCCTGTAGGTCCTAAGCCGCCTGATTACAAATCTGCTAAGACCCGAGGTCCGCAAAGACAGGGAGACACGACGCAAGACGCTAGCGAACGCAGTCGCACTGAGAGCGTATACCCAAGTAATTAGCGCCGCCACCTTTAACGCGACATAAGAGCAGGCAGCAACGGGTGCTAAGCAGACCGTCCAGACCCTCCAAAAGAAGGGCAAGAAGAACGCTACCCCAATGCGCGCCGTTTGAGTCAACAGCTGAGTGAGGGTGCGAGGTCGCGGTCTGGATCTGCGAGTGCTGCTGGTCCGCAAGAACCAGGGCAAAGACGGGATTCGAACTCGTCGTCGACAGCGGCTAGGTCTCGTTCTAATACGCTTACGGGTACTGCTGTAGCTCCCATTCCAGAGGGCGCGGTGTACACACGGGCTGGTAGATTGTCGAAGAAGCCCACGGATCGGTACTAGGGATAGGTGCGGGGGTGAAGTGCTGCTGAGGTGCTGAAGATTAGGAAAAGTCTAGTTATAGGAGTTTTGCGTGGAGTTACTGGGTCTGACTTGTTTCCTTCTTGTTTTGGTTTTCTTTTGTGGTGCTCGGGCTGGGGTTTAGGGGTGATAGTCGCTTGATGGGGCTAAGCGTCTTAAGTTGGGGAGGCTTGTAACGGTGCACGGGGTGCCGCACACAGTGCTATCAGGGGCGAACTAACATCGGGTATAAGACCAGGCGTGTGGACATGGCTAAGGTATTATCCCATCCTTTACCCGACGATACCAGGCCTACAGAATAGCTATCAAAGACTCTTTTCTTTGAGGAGTTACTAGTTACTTGATTTGAATCTACTCTCTACTTTATCCGTCTGGTTTTCTCCTGTGCTACTACCTATCAAAAACGGCAGCGTAGTCTCTTCTCCACGAGACACTGTCTACACCCGTACACTAGGGAACTGTTACTTACCATCTTTCCTTGTCTGTTTGCGGCGCCAGACATGACTGGCGAAGTGGATGAAAGATGCTTTCAAGGGGCGGAAAAAGCCAAGTGCTGTTTGTCTGATGGAGAGTAGGTACGAAGTAGGGTTGAAGAGACTTCGAGTGTTGTTGTTGAAAAAAGTGTTTTTATACCTTGTGGCCCTCTCTTACCTAGCGGGGTGACGCCACGAGGGGGTCTCCTTCACCCAGAATTTTCCCTCCACTGCGCAGGCGCTACTCCTAATAGGCGCCACTCCTAATAGGCGCTACTCCTAATAAGGTAAGAGGCTGATTTGAGCTTCTTCCTCTAGTTCTACGGTAAAGGCACGAATTTGGGACCTACATTCCTCCAGTCCTGCAGCAACTAATGTAAAGGTGGTCCGTGTTTAAGCAAGTTGCCTCTGGTGTGCTGTACTAGCGTGGTTTGATGTCTATATCGTTTGTATGTTTGATCCCGTAGTTTTGACACGGGGCAGTCACTTTTGGTCAACTTATTGCGTTCACGTGTAGTACGTACCATTTACCGTCCTTGGCTAGGGCGATGTTCATCCTGGATGACAGATACGCCATTACTTAAATTAACAACTTATAACAGTCCCAGAAACCTTACGAGAACGTGCCGGCGTTCGACCGCCTTTCCGGCTGGGCCTATCCAGACACACTTATGTCACGCACGAGATCTATTACATACCCTGAAAGTCTTGGTACAAACGCGCATTACATGATCCCCCAGTCTAGTCTCTCCAATAACCCCGGCGATACTCATGAGTTGCAAGATGTCGGGGTGCCGCTTACTTGTCACTTACCTACCCACAAGCTGTTATCTTCGGTAGTCCTGGAGACGCTAGCCGACGGCAAGTTGAGGGTACCGTTGTCGGCGGCCATGGTGGCTTTGGGGTGCTGCTGGCGATACACGAGAGATGGCGAAGGATGGAACAACGCGCTCAGGGCGGCCAATGTCATCATTAGTCTGTCTGGTTCACCAGAAAGGTTCTCTCGCCTCCACAACGGAAGGTACGGTGAGAATATGGAAGAACATGGACAGTCTATCCCGGATATTCCCACCGTGTCTGCTACCTCGAACAAACGCAGCGATACCGATGAGAACGGGCTAAAGTGCCGTCAATCTGCCGCCTTAGGCTCCCTACGCGAATAGTATGGAAGAATCATCTCCATTGGTTCCAAAGCTAGATGCAAACACGCTCAAGCCGTGTTATACCGGACATGGCGGTGGGAAGTTGATAGTGTATCGCCAATCTACCGCAGATATCATCCCCTCTATGGCGACAGCGTGCATGGAAGCTTCGTTTGCATTATTCACACACCAGCGCTTCTGAGCCATAGAAAGCTTGATGGTGTAGCGAATTTCGTCACGGCTCGAGCCCGTTTGCATCAAATACGATATCAGTGACCGAATATGGCGTGTTGCCATACCGCCAACCGATCTGCAGCCCGAGACGCTTCCTTCAACGTATACTACACTCTTGCCGCTCTATTCTCATAAATACTGCCATTGCTCTCCTTCTTCTACTTCCCTTCCATCATCCTCACTTGCTCACTCTTCCTCTATCACAGAAAAGCGACCCAGCGTTCCCGAGGTAGTTTTTTTCCCAAGCTCTACCTCCACTATCATTTAAACATCCTCATTCTCTCCGATACAATGGCATCCACGACATCCGCCCCTACACCTCCCGCCAACTACTTCGACGTCGTCAAGACACTCTCCAACCGTGAATCAATCTCTGCAGTGTACCTTTGCCTCCCACGCCTCCCATACTTGGTCCCGTCGTTTTCAGACACCACCCTCTCATTCACGAACAGCTTCAATAATATACACGACACGTCCGACACCGACAGCTCATCAACAGTCTGTTGCTCTACTGACACCAAGAGTAACTACGACACCGCCCTCTCAGTCACGAACAACCCCAAAAATATATATGACACTTCCGACAACAACCTTGCAGTCACCAACAGCCCCAATAATATATACGACGCCTCCGAGGACAGCTCATCGATAGGCTGTTGCTCTACTGACACCCACAACACCTACGACCCCTCCTCCATGCCATTAGACACCGACGTCTCCGTCACAAGCAACCCCACTACCGCCGACCACGCCTCCTCCATGATCCCCGAGGACCGACATATAAACCAGCAAGTGCCCCTCGTCAAGGGAACGAAGCAAACACAGTTTCTGTATCAATACATGCACCAAAACGGCACTTCGGTGCTGAACGAGCACCACCTAAAATTACTCCCCCAGCTTGTGGTTGTAAAGATGCACCGAGACCAAGGTGCCCTGCGGAACGAGGTCCTTTTCCTCGGGCTGATCAGCGAGAACAAAAAGTGGGCAAGCCAACACCTGGGCTCTGATCTCCTCAGCGCGCAGACAAAGCAAGCTGATATCAGCAACAACTTCATGTGTCTACGGCCGGTATTCGGCGTGACATTGCAGCAGCTGTTGGAAAGGATAACCAATGAAGACTACTTACCATGCTGGTTTATCAGTCACCTCCTTGTGGGGTTGATGGACGCAGTCTTCTTCCTGCATTGCCATGGTACTGTGCACGGAAAAATTAAAATCACAAACATCATGCTGAACCTCTATCCTACGCACTTCTACCACGAATACCGCAACTATCCGCATGTTCAGCTGATCAATCTGTCTGCCGCCAACAATTGCAGTCGAGCAGACGAGAGAGACGATGTCCAAGCCATCTTCATGATAATACAAGAGCTTTTCATGACACGGAGTGAGATCGCACCTTTCCCCGGCTTGCTTCTAGATTTCAACACGCAATTCAACGCGGAGGAAGAGCGTTGCCGCGCTTCACTGGTATGCTCGATGGAGTACATGCTGGAGTCAATTCGTTCGGTACTGGAGAAGAATCCACACATGGTCGTTGGGAGAGGACTTTATGATTGGCCCATAACAGTGGCTCAAGAGGAAGCTGAGGCTCAAGCCAAGGACATACGCGAAGATGGTCCGCCCACTCTTCCTCGAATGTGGATGCGATATATATGCAGCGACCTGGTTACTGGAGAGGAGCTGGATCGTGCAGTAGGGGAGGCTGCACTTTGACGGGAAAGAGAGTGTGGGTGGAGGATTGGAGTTTGAGTAAAGGCGGTATTGCTTTACATGTTTTCTTGCAGTCCACCTAGTACCATTGTTCTGGTGTCCGGAGTAACTCCCATGAGAGTTACACATGGGCGTAGTACTGGTATAAAGAGCGGTCCAGTTTGTGTTTTGAGCGGGACATCCTTCATCTTCGAGCAACTGTCCACATTCAGTAGTTAGTGTTGGTAGGTTTTGAGTATCTTTGTACAATTCAAAAGTTTTGCTTATATGTTTGTTACCAAAGACCCATTGGGTGATCACACTCCTTTCGACGAAGTGGTGTCATCAAGAATCCCAATCGATACTCTCAGGCCACCACACCACAAGAATAACAATGGCAGGACCAAATAAATACAACGAGTCAGCAGAACATTCACAGCCATTCCTTTGGTACTGCTCTTTCTGACCAATCCCTCTCACTCTCCCATGCTAGCCAATCTGATCTCGTTGTCGGCAGTAAACCCATTGCATTGACCTTCCAGATACCCAGGGCCAGCATAAGCAGATTGCACGCAATATAGACAAGCTTGACACCAATCATGCGACCCGAGGTGCCAGGCGTTTCGAAAGGAGCAAATGTGCGTTGGAGACCCAATACGGCGAGAACGGGTGTCTTGAAGAGTGTGAAGACCATGAAGACGGAGAAGATTTGGAGTGTGTTGCCTGTCATGTACATGCCTGTCTCTAGGTTAGTCATGGACTGGGACGCATTTCCTGTCTGCAGGTGGGACGCACCGAAAGCGTTCATGGGCAGCTGCTTTGCCGGGGCGATGGCGACTTCCCACGCCTTCTTCATCTTGAGCGTGTCCATCTCTTCCGGAGTAGGCGGCACCCTCTGCGATTTCGATGCCTGCGACCGCTCCTTCTTCGTCAGTGCCGCCGTATAGCCTGGCGGGTCGGAAAGAGTGGCATTCTTTGGTTTCGACGAGGGCGTCGAGTTGAGATCGAGAACCCACTGGGGCGGCGGCGACGGCGGCGGGACGGTCGATACCATGGTGTCTAAGTTGCGATGGCTGATGCTGGCAACACTCGCGGACGTGCTCGCGGACCCTCTATTCGCGGCCTTGGCGGGTGCACGTCCCCTCCTCCGTGTTGACCGCCGACAAACCTCATCCCCAGAGCTCACCTCGACATCACCAATTAAGTCAACCCTACTTACTCGGCCGAAATTCTCCCCCTCTCCCCTCCGACATGCGCGACGTGATATAAGACGGACCGATCAGCGAATCAGACAATCTCACCCCGCACCCGGCATCCAGACGGCAAGGGAGGGGCGCTAGCTTGCGAGGGAGGTTTGATTGTGCTACCGGTACGGCAGGCACATGCAGCGTGGACACAGCCCAGCTCGTACACACGCCATCATTAGCCCACCATGAGCCAGGGCGGCCAAGATGCGAAGCTCTTCGCGAGGGTACGTCCATTCCTCGTACTACGCATACTTCATCTTCCCCTGTACTCCCTCCTGCCTCGCGCGTGGCTTCAGGGATAAGACGCCTCATTCTCCTGATATGAACACCCAATACCAGCATGATGTTCTTACCCTACACCTTCGAACGTCCGCGCTTACACAATGTCCGCACTCACCAGGGCAAAGTCGCGGAGCTTCGTCTCGAACTAAACAGCGGCGGCAAGAAGGACAAGAACTTCTCGGCGAAGAAGACGGCCCTCAAGAAGATTGTGGCGAACATGACCATGAGCAATAATGATATGGTGGCGCTATTTCCGGACATCGTCGGCTGCATGCACATACCGAGCCTGGAAATCAAGAAGATGTGGGTAGCGGGTAGCGCGACGTGTATGAGACGAACGAGGCTGACGGCGGCAGGTGCTTCCTGTATCTGGTCAACTATGCCCGGATAAAACCCGATATCGCGCTCAAAGCCTTGCCCATTATACAGGAGGACATGACCGACAATAACCCGTTGGTGCGAGCGCTGGCGCTACGGACCATGTCCTACGTCCACGTCCGGGAATTCGTCGAAGCGACTGTCCCACACCTCAAGAACCTCTTGAAAGACTCGGATCCATATGTGCGGAAGACGGCGGCCTTTTGTGTAGCAAAACTCTATGACCACGATCGGCACCTAGTGGAAGGGTCAGGTCTCATCGATAGGCTGAATGGCATGCTGCGAGACGAAAACCCTACAGTGGTGTCAAGCGCGTTAGCAGGCCTCATGGACATATGGGAAAGGGGTGAAAACATCAAGCTCACCATCGACTATGCAAGCGCATCCAAGATCGTCTCCATCTTACCAGACTGCTCAGAATGGGGCCAGACGTACATTCTCGAAGCCATGATGAACTACGTTCCGCAAGATACTTCCGAAGCCGCACTGCTCGCCGAGCGCATATCGCCACGTCTCTCGCATTCGAATTCTGCTGTTGTTCTTACCTGCATTCGCGTTATTCTTTACTTAATGAACTATATCCGCGACCAAAAGGTCGTCACATCTCTATGCAACAAGCTCTCGCCGCCGCTCGTCACACTCCTTTCAAAGGGGCCCGAGATCCAATATCTAGCTCTTCGCAACGCGCTTCTGATTTTGCAACGGCGGCCGGAGGTTCTGCGAAACGACATTCGCGTCTTCTTCTGTAAATATAACGATCCTATATATGTCAAAGTCACTAAGCTTGAGTTAATCTTTATGCTGGCGACTGAGCGGAACATTAAGGAAGTGCTGACGGAACTTGCCGAGTAAGTACTGCCATCTTGCCGAATGTCGGACTTACTAACATGTGTACTAGATATGCTACGGAAATCGACGTCGACTTCGTACGCAAATCAGTGCGAGCCATCGGCAAGCTCGCCATCAAGATCGCTCCAGCAGCGCAGCTCTGCATCAGCACTCTCCTTTCTCTTGTTAGCACAAAGGTCTCCTACATTGTGCAGGAAGCTACTGTTGTTATTCGCAACATTTTCCGCAAATACCCCAACCAGTATGAATCCATCATCTCTACCTTGTGCGAGAACCTTGACTCGCTAGACGAACCCGAAGCAAAGGCTGCTATGATATGGGTCATCGGACAATATGCGGATCGGATAGAGGACTCAGATGTCCTTCTTGAAGACTTCCTGGACACATTCCAGGAGGAGACACATGAAGTGCAACTCGCGCTTCTCACAGCGACGGTAAAGCTGTTTATACAACGGCCAACTCGTGGCTCAACTCTCGTACCCAAGGTACTGAAGTGGGCGACAGAAGAGACAGATAACCCTGATTTGCGCGATCGAGGCTACATGTACTGGCGTCTTCTCTCTTCTGCCCCGGACGAGGCGAAGAAGGTTGTCATGGGCGAAAAGCCTCCTATTACAGCCGAAGAGTCGGAGAAGCTTGATCCCAGTACACTTGAGGAGATGTGTTTGAACGTGGGCACGCTAGCAACTGTCTATCTGAAGCCTGTCAACCAAGTCTTTCGTAGCGCACGGCCACGGAAACTACAGGACTCACCAGCATTGCAGAAAGACGAACTCCCCACAGTCAAAGCAGCACAGCATGCTCGGGATCGTTCCGCGGCAGAGCGATCAAGGCTAGACATCCCGACCAATGGCAACAGCAATGGCTCTTTAAGTCCCACTAACGGCGGGATGGCAAATGCCGTCAGCGACGCAGATGTATATTTTGCGAGTGTAGGGCGACAGAGTACATTCGGCGGCAGTCCGATTTCGGCAGACCCAGCCGGTGGAGGTGGGTGGGTTGTTAATCAGAATGAACCGCAACACATGGTGTTAAGTCCTGGTGTGGCTGATGGCAACCAGGACCTGTTGCTATGAGTATTGAGGGCTTTGTGGATGTTGTCGGACAGTGTAATGATATGTATCCCTGAGCCGGGACGCGTACATTATTATTATAATTACTATTTTCATTAGAACAGCATTTACAAATATATGTTGTTATCACCATTGTGGCAGCGAAGTGCCCATGACGAGCGTCAAGGAGCGCGGGAACGCTAGACAGCCTTGTAGGGCATTGATGTTAGCATCTCGCTTAGTGCGGAACCCTGGTGCATGGCATGGTTGTCCAGGCGAAGGTGCAAGGGAGCTAGCTTCGTCATAGCGCCACGTTCCTTTCACCCCCAAGACTTCTATAGGTGCGAGCCACGGGCATCGCTTCAACGCGGGCAGAGAGGGCCAAGATGTCGAACCAGCAACGGTCGAGCCCCGCTGCGAGTGCGAGGCCCGGAACCCCACGAGGGGCACGACAAACAAACAATGACGCGAACCTCCTATCACACCCGCTGAAGCGCCTCTCCCTGCATACACCCTCCAACACGCCACTACCCAAATCCCCCGCAGTCACTCCGACTTTACGTCGTACACCTTCAACACCCAACTTCGCAGGAGGAAATGGACTTCAACGCAGCCCCAGTGTAGCCAGTTTCCGCTCCTCAACTTCAGCCCTTGGGAGAAAAGCCTCAACCTCTTCTCTACGCGGCGATATGCCTCGTCCTGGAACGCCGCGAGGCACAGCTTCTCGTCGGGCTTCTTTCAATCCCAGCATGCAATCGTCCATACCAAAGAGCCCATTGGGGCCCGCGCACCCACCAGAGAAGCCCGTGCTACGTGCGTGCGATGTTGCAGAGGAATACTTCAAGAAAGAGCTGGCGCGACATGAAGGAATGGCAGGTGCCGTCAACGCTGGTACGTTGGTCATTGTACATGATCAATGCTACGGCCACCGCTATTCGAGACCTAAGACGCCTAAAGGTCACCTGAGCCTGATAATGGAGCGGCCAGAAAGGATATTAGCCAGTGTCTTGGGTATCTCAACTGCTTATGTGCGGCTGGGAGAGCGACATGCTGAGGGAAACCACCCGCCACACCCGACCCAAAGCCCTCCGGCGCGTATACCGTTCAAGATTCGCAAAACCTCGCGCGTCGTCGACATCACCTCACAGGTCGTTACCAACGTACACGGGACAAAGTGGATGAACGAGCTGAAGTCACTGTGTGACAATGCTGAGCGGAAGCTGGCAACAACAGGCAAAGAGCTAGCTAGAGACACGCCCGCCGTGTCAGGCCGGGGACCCAAGCAGCAAGAATTACACTCTGGCGATTTGTATCTCTGCTCTGAATCACTCAATGCATTCCAAGGTGCTCTCGGCGGCGTTTTAGATGCAGTTGATGCAGTCTTCCAGGGTACGAGCATGGGCGAAGGTCCGTCGAGGGCCTTTGTCTGCATCCGCCCGCCCGGCCATCATTGCTCCGACAACTTCCCCTCTGGTTTTTGCTGGCTGAACAATGTTCATGTCGGCATTGAGCACGCTATGATGCAGTATGGTGTGACACACGCGGCCATTATCGACATTGATCTACACCATGGAGACGGTTCGCAAGCCATAACATGGGCGCGTAATAAGAAGGTTCAGAACATGCCCAAAAATACACCCAACTGGAAGAAGACTTCGATTGGCTACTTCAGCTTACACGACATAAACTCTTATCCCTGTGAGGATGGTGACGACGACAAAGTTCAGGCGGCTAGTCTGTGCATCGACAACGCCCATGGGCAGTCTGTCTGGAACATACATTTGCAGTCTTGGGAGACACCCGAACAGTTTTGGGCAATCTACGAGGAAAAATACATGGTACTACTCGAAAAGACGCGCCAGTATCTAAAGCACCATACCCAGCGTCTACGCAATACTCCAAATCATCCCGCCCCAAAGGCTGTCATCTTTCTGTCCACTGGTTTCGACGCGAGTGAATGGGAAACCGCGGGTATGCAGCGCCATTCGGTCAATGTGCCCACCGAGTTTTATGCTCGCTTCACACGCGACGTTGTCCGCTTGGCTGAGGAAGAAGGCACGTCGGTAGATGGCCGTGTTATTTCAGTGCTAGAAGGTGGTTACAGCGACAGGGCGCTTACTAGCGGAGTGTTCAGCCATTTGAGTGGCCTTGTCGACGGCCAAGTTGTCACCGAAGTGCAGCAACCAAGAGGACTTGGGTTCTCTATCCAACCACGTCAACGGCTTAGTGGACTGAGCATACAGAGCTATCAAGATGATGATGATGAACCCATGCAGTCAGTCGAGGCAGAGATCAAGCCTGTGACCTACGATCCTAAGTGGTGGCATGTGTCTCATCTAGCGGAGCTGGAGAACCTCATAAAACCCCCACCTTCGTATGTTCCAAAGGCACCGCGCGTGGGACCTCCCGCACATTTCTCTTCGCCGACCCAATCGTACGTTGCCAAAGTCGTTGATCCGTCGAAACTCAATCGCAACCTTTCTGCCAAATACGCCTCCCCGTCTAGGCCCATTACACCGCCTCCACCAGATGTCGACTGGGCCACTGCCGCCCATGCTCTTAGCAGCCTGCTCATCCCGTCGGATCGACAAACTCGCAGTCATCAGCCAGAAGACTTGATGGAAGTAAAGGTGAAGAAAGAAAAGCCTGTCGTGACAGCGCCATCTGCTGCGCATGGGGATGGATCAGGACGGCAATTGCGCGGTCGTAAACCTGCCCTATCTTACGCTGAACGGGCCTCAGAAGAAGAAAATGCATCTCGAGCAAATAGACGGCAAACAATTGCTGACTTTGCTCCCAACGCAGAAGCTCCAGCACCGCCTCGCTCCGCGGTACGTCGCATGAGCATTGCTTCGAGCGTATCGTCCATCGGAGACGGTAGAAGTGGTAGCCGTACACCCAACGTGCCGGCATGCAGGGCAAATGTTGCTCCTTCGGCACCTGCCAATGGAGTTCCTGTGAGAAAGCCACGAGGTCAGACAGCTGTTGCTGCTGCACGGGCTCCCCAACGCCCAGTCGTGTCCCAGATGCCATCTAATCAGAGTCTCAAGACTAGCGCCGTCAAAGGGAAGGAGAATGACGGTCTCGATGCTCTCACCTCTGGTTTAAAGCGAATCACGCTGAAGATGCCTACGAAGGAGGAGTACGATGCTCGAGAGAAGGAGAGGGAAGAGAAGAAGGCTGCCGAAGCCCCAAAGAAGACTACTACACGAAAAACACCTGCCGCCCGTGCCCCCGCTGCAAAGCCAGCAGCCAAAGCCACCACCACTACGAAGAAGGGTCCTGGTCGTCCGGTGAAACCATCGAAGCCTGTGTCACCTGCGAAGGCTTCCACGCCGGCACCCGAGGCTCCGCAAATGCAGTCCACAGCCAACGCGCCTCTCGAGCAACCTCGCCCAATGTCGATGGAATCGGCTTCTGTCTTGCCACACGAATCCATAATGCAGCCTTTCCAGGACCTCCAGTCTTCAAACGATCCTCCAGCCGTCGACCGCCGCATCTCAGGCGGACTCATGCAACCACCCACGGACCTACACAACAACATGGACATGACGCCCGAGCAACTCCGCGAGCAACTTCCCATGCCCTCTTTCGTCACTGTCACCGAGCCCTTGACCGATGCATCTCCACCTCCCCGCGCCGATACGCCTCCTCCGCCTCCGCCATCCAGTATCCCTCATTTTATAAACTACACAGCGCAGAACTTCGGTTCCACGCCTACGTTTGCTAGTGAAGACACTCAGTCTTCGGCGACGCTGCAGTGGGTTGCTAATACACATGCTGAGACGACGGAGATGCCTGGTCCTGCTGCTCCTATGTCGTTGTCGTCCCCGCCGCGTAAGAAACAGGACCTCCCTGTTTTCACGGCCAACGGTGCGATTCCGTTTGCGGAGCAGCAGCAGCGGCAGGGCTAGGATTGAATGCTTTGAGGCATAGTGGAGCCGGGAATGGAAGGTGCCAAGGAAATGACAAAGCGATGGGGCGGGAAATGTTTATTGTGGCTTTTTTTTTCTCGCAAACGCCCTGCAACGTAGCCAGCAAGGCGAGGCGAAGCTTCTTGGTGTTAGCGCATTGATTCCTTGCTATACCGCTGTTCCGTTTAACGCGGGACTTTTCTGAACAGGAATTTGTGTATGGAGGGCTTGGAGCGAGAGTCACAAGGACGGTATGGTTGATATATTCGAGGAACCGAATTTTCTGTGGCGTTTTTTCCAACTGGTTAATTGCCTTACTACTAGTGGTTGCAATCAGTTGCCTTGCCCTTGTTCATTTTAGCGATTCTGGCGGAGGAGCTGGTGGTGTGTTTTTTTCTTTCTCTTCTCTTTTTTCTTCTTCTTCTTTACTAGACGGTTGTCGGACGAGGAGCCGAGGATCTTTTCTTCTTTTCGTGGATGGTTCGCTGGAGCCGGAGATGCCGTTGATAGCGGTTTCGTGGGGGGGATGGTTTGGTGAGTTTGCTATGTTTTCTGGTTGGTTGGTTGGTCGTGGAGAGGCAGGAAGACGTAGGGAGGGGAGGTAAGTGGTAAGTGGTGGTTAGGGATGTGGTTCCAGACGTAGGTTTTGTAGAAGATACCCAAGTAACTTTGTCTTTTCTATTTTTTTCTCGATGATTACTTTGAAGGAGTGGTGTGAGGAGTAAGTGTGTGTGTGTGTTGTAGAGGGAGATGGTAGAGGTGATTCTGTGGACGGAGTTATGGATGAATGGTGGTTGTGGAGCTGGGTTTTGGGAGCATCAACGGGATACTATGAGTGCGTCGTTGTGGCAGCGTTGTTGAGGCTTTCAGAGGAGGGGGTTTTATAAGTATGGTAGATAGTATAGAGGAGTTTCGGGATGCTGGTGTTAGTTGGCCATAGTGGGTGGATAGATGGATACGTTCGTAGACACAGCACAGTTCATCCATCTTTCCCAACCGCGTTTTTTCGACCAGAACACCATCCATAATAAATAAATCTCATTTGACATCTATGTATCGCGTGTCGTGTAGGTAGCTTCCGCCCATGCCTTACCCCTTCCCCCATCATGTACGTACCGTACCCCAAGTTCCCAACGGCCCTTTTACCCTGCGTAAGCGCTTGTCCCACCCCTCCCCCCCTGTGCGTGCGGCACCCAGTGTACTGTTTATATGTGACACTTTTGCATTTCTTCCCCATGGTAATCATCTGCATGCAGGTAAGGGCAAGCTCCCCCGCATCGGGCGCGAGGCCGCGAGGCCGCACGCCCAGAAAGTCCAAGCCACTCAGAAAAGGTTCGCGGGAACCAATTTGCCTTAGCGCGTACACTGCGCCGGTCATGGGGTCTGGGGTTTGGAGCCGGCCTTTTGTACCCGGCTAGACGGGTGTGTGTGCTGGTGTTGGTGTGTCGGCGTGTGTACGGGTCTTTTTCTAGGTTCGGGAATTTGAAGGGGGAGGGGAGGGGAGGGGGGGGAGGCCGGTGTGCTGGCCTGCTGACTGTGAACGACCTGTCTGTTTGTTCAAGTTATGTTAAACCAGGGTTCAGTTGCTTATGCCCCAGCCATGTGTACAGTACATAAGTATTCGGCTTATTCGGCTTATGGGAGGCTTATGATCGGAGCTGGGGTCCGGGTTGGTTGGCTAGTTCTTCCATATTCGTATGTATATGCGGGGCGGGGAAGGCGGGCGCGGCGCGACATGGGCAGCACGAGCGTGCGTCGCGGCAGCATGGGGGACAAGGTTGGTGGCGGCTTGTCCGAGCGCGCGACGCGGACGCGAGTGACGTAGCGTTGGTGCATCAGGTTTGATTGATTGAATGAGAGGGGATATTGTGGACTGATTCAAGCCTTGCTGGCCGCTCTCTCCCTCTGTCGTGTTTGTGTTGAGAGTGTGTTAATCGGTGACAGGGGAGTGGGTATCCCCCTGTTTTTTCGCGTGAGGTCATAGTGATCATGGATGGAGACAACTGGGCAGGGAAAAAGTTATGCGTTGCTTGCTGGGCGAGAAGGATTAAAACTTGCGGATCTGCGGAGTGGAGTAGAAAGGTGAAAGGTGGGAATGAGGCAACGGTCTATGGGTCGTCTGGGTCTGGGCTTTTTTTTCTGTCGAGGCTTTTAACTTGCTTTAGCCTGAGACTGTTTGTTTTACTGGGTATGCAAGGGCGCCCGCTGTATGGGCTGGTGAAGGCGGTTCCTCCAACTGCTTAGACACGGCACGGCACGGGTCTATCTACTTGCGGTTGCCTGTTAGCTTTGTTGCTTCTCTCCTCCCACCACCACCACCTCACCTCACCTTACTACTCTCTCCACACCCACACCACTTCTTTCTCTTCTTATTCTGCTACTCGTTGCATGATCCCGTCGTTTGCTTCCAGTCAATTCTTTGCCTTCCCAACAATCCAAGAAGTCTGCTGCACGCCTTTCATCATGCCGGACGTAGAGTCGCAGCGCACGGTCGACTCTCCTCGCGAGCCCGTCGGTCACACGGCGCAGTCGATTCTCCTCTACAAGATCACGACCAGCCTTAGCTACCTGCTGCTCCTCGTCTGTAGCTTCTACTATGTCTTCCACGCCCCGGCCGGCGCGCATAGCCACCGCTTCTGGCAGAACAATAGCTCCACGCCGTTTGCGCAGAGCAGCATCTTCACGTCCATTTACTGGCTTATCCTGTTCGCTCTGCAGCTCGGCTATGCCTACGCTCTATACGTGCCCAGCGAGGCTACCGTCAACTTCGCCGCAAATATTGGCAGCCACTTCATCGCCAACAATCTGCTCTTGTTCGGCTTCGTCAACCTCTTTGTGAGGAGCCATTTCTGGCTCGCAGAGTTCCTGCTCGTCGTCAACTTCTTCAACCTCACGTTCGCCTACTTCCGCCATAGCAATGGCCCCCGCTGGGTCCACGTGGGTGCGCTGAGTGGCCCGCTCGCCTGGAACTTTGCTGCGCTATACTGGTGCGGTGCCCTGGCCGTACACTCCAATCACTTTGTGGCGCGCATAGTTGCCAACGTGTTCATTTGGGGTTGGGTTGGCTACGGAATGTTTTACTTGATTACGTTCAAGGACTACACAATGGGTTTTGCACTATCTGCTTTGGCGTTCTGTAAGTCGCAAACGTTACGCTTTTCTATTGGATACAGTTTGCTAATTCATATTCATAGCTACGGGCGTCGGCCAGTTCCTCACTCGGCCTCATCTCTTCCAGCTCCAGTGGATCTTTGCCTTCACCATAGGCGGTCTCCTCTTCCTTCTCTCCCTTGCGGTCGGTATGCCGGGTCTTCTTGGTCGTGATCCCTTCCCACGCGGCCAGATTGTTAGCGAGGACCGTGAGAGGGCGCCGCTGCTATCCGATGATTAGGCTTGCTGCTGTGTGTGTGGTGGAGTTTTACGGGCTTTTTCCGGTTCGGCTTCAAATTGACTGCATCCCAGTTTTCTCTTCTAGCAAGGCACATCACTTGAGGTGATGATGCTGCAAATGTATAGGCTTTCTCATGTAGGAGAAGAAAATCTACTTCAAAAACGTTCTCTAGTGTGCTTGTATACCTGTGATATTTAGTTATCGTTTCCCCTTCCTGCGCTTATGTCCCGCTATTCCATGCTAATCCAAGCCAAAGCTTCCTCTGACCTGACGCTCTACGCTATGTATCGTTCTGATCACGCATTTGCAGGTAAGCGGTAACAGTATCGCAGTCATGATTTAATTCACACTATCGAAGATGCCCTTCCAATCCACACCTATCCTCGTCACCTAGGCTAGGAAAACTCAAATAGTCTTCTTCTTTCCCCTAGTCTTTCCCTTCAGCACCTGGTTCTCGTCATATAGCTCCCCGATCCTCTCCTGCTTCTTCTTGTTCCACTCCACCAGATGCTTTTTGTTCTTTTTCAGCTCCGCCTTCTGATTCTCCAGTACCTCCTTCTCCCACCTCAAGCTTTCATACTGGTGTTTTGCAGCCTCATAGGCCATGTTACGCGCAGCGAGGTGCTGGCGGAGCTCGCGGTTCAGGTGGGAAAGCCGCTCGTTCTCCTGCCTGGTGTGGGCTTCCCCGGTGAGGGTAACACGGAGTATGTTGCGGTCTTTGTAGATGATGCTGAGGGTGACACCAGTGGCGCATAGCTCTGCAAGCGTTGCGATTGTGAGGACGGTGAAGACGGCGAAGAGCTCGGTAGCTTCCTGGATGGTGAGGCGGTTGGCCTGGTGGTATTAGTTGGGGGGTCGCGAGAAGTTTCAAGGAGGGAGTGGGCTTACTGTGACGCACGTAGGGCAGATGAGAGCAGTGGGGGACAAGAAGTACGTGATGGTGAGGGCGAACATGAGGAGGATGGAGAACTCGAACTTGGTGTACTGCATGGTGGTAGTGTCTTTGATGAGTGGGTTGTTTAGTTGCGAGTGAGGTATTGGAGTGTTGGCTTGTAGTCCTGGGTCGAAACTTATATACCCTAGGGCTCACCTTTACTAGGTATTCTACCCTCGCCCTTGGGCAGGGTAAAGGTGAACGACGGCAAAAGACCGAGCGCGGCTGGTCCAATGGCCTGAGGCGGTGTGGTGTCGGCATGCTTCAAAATCACCAGGCTGTGCCTGTCGATAGGTGAGCCTGACAGGGTGGCAAACACTCACTGCGTCTACGGAAGCACTGTGATGTATCTCCCTACGCTCGGTCATAGAATGACTTTACTGAAAGTAAAAAGCCATGATGGCGCTACCCGTGCGGAGACAGACAGAGCACTCTTCGACGACCACCTCAACAAGAAAGTGGTACAACAGAGTCCCAGAATAAGGTCCACTGAAAGCAACAGCCATGATGGCGCTACCCGTGCAGAGAGACAGTGGAAGGCGATGATGGTGCTCTGGGTCTTGGGGAAATGCCTTGTGGAAAAGAGGGACTCGGTACCTTTTACAGCGACTTATATAGGAAACCAAGGTCTTGTAGATTGCTGCGCGCTTCCGCAATACCTCCAGTGCCAATGTCCGTGTCGAAGTCGAAATGGTAATAGGTGGATTTGCTTCGCGATCTCGAGACCGGCTTCTACAAACGAAAGTCTTGCGAGGACCAGAACAGAGCCACGGAATAGAACAAGTAATCAAGCGACAGGTTTCCTTTGCTTGGACGACGGGGGTAAAGGGGTGTTGATACCCGGGGATAGCGAATCGGCAATCCCGAGCAGATGGCCGATATCAACAAGGAGAGTTTCTTGAATCAGAAATATGATTGAGCCTATGGTAACGATGACATCTGTGTGTTTATGAACATGCAAATTCATTGGGGTCAGTTCATTGTGGTCAGAACAGCGGCCCGTTGGGTCAATGCGAGTCTGCGTGATGGATTGGCTGGTGTGTGGTAGCGAAGACTACTTCTTGGGTAGGGTAGGAATGAGAAGGATGTTTTCATAATACCGAAATTTAGAGATGTCTTATTGCTCAAGGCCCTACGAACCCTTGGTTCTCTTGTCAAAGGAGTAGCAGTATGTAAGCGATATGGATGCTTTCGAGCAGATTCTCTCAACGCGGTATTGTATGTAGCAGACAGTGTGAGAAGGCAGTTGCGTTGTCATCCCTCCCATTTTCCTCTTCTTCAAAAGTAAAAAATACCAAATATATAGACAACGCTACTATCTATTAATCTCTCTTCCCTCCCCCTCTTCCCCTCTTCTCTCAAAAAAAGCGACCGCAAAAAGGCTTGCCCCAATTTCATAAACCCACCTACCTGCCTCAAACCCCATACTCAGGCGGACTCCACGCCGTCGTACTCCCAAACGCAGGAAACAACCTTCCCAGCAACCCACCCAGCCCTTGAACAAACCTACTCGCCAGCACCCCCACAATAGCATTCATCACCCTAATCCCCCACGCCGTCTGCGGATTAGCAATCTGCGGCGCCCCCGGAATAAGCTTCTGCGCCTTGTCCACAAACTGCCGCGTCACGCGTTCATACTCCTCCAGCGCGGCAGGAACGTCGTGCGGCGACTTTGCCAGCTCGCCAGCGAGAACATACGACCCTACGATTGCTGCTGCAGTACCAACACCTGAAATCGGACTGGGACAGTAGGCTGCATCGCCAACTAGCACGCAGCAGCCTTTGCTCCACTTGTCCATTTTAACCTGTGCGATTTGTTGCATGTAAAAGTCGTTTGCTTTCTTCATGGCTGCGAGACAGCGCTCCGTTTGGTAGCCGGCGCCCTGGAACTCGCGTTCGAACCATGCTTGTTGCTGGTCTCGCGTGCCTGTGCGGAGGAGACTGTCGATTTCGTCGAAGCGAGAGAGGTTCTTGTCGGTGACGGAGAGGTAGACTCTTGTGCTGCCGTAGGGGTCTGGGCGGAGGAGGAAGAGACGGCCGTTGGGGGCGTTGTACCATTGGGCGTATTCGTTGTCGATGGTGGGGTCGCGCGGCATGGTGAAGAGGGCGGAGTATTGGCCTAGTCTGTATAGGTAATCGTCATTCTTTGGGCCGTGGCCGAAGAGGAGACGACGGGTTCGTGACATTTGGCCATCTGCGCCGATGACGAGGTCGTAGGTTGTTGGGGGGAGTTGGCTGTTCTTGAATGTTACTTCTACGGCGGTGGGGGAGTTGGGCATGTCGACTTGGGTGATTGAGGTGATCATTTCGTCGAAGACGTAAGTTACGTTTGGTAGGGACTTTGTGGCGTTGTACACTATCTCGGCGAGGTCGCCACGAAGAATTTCATATTCGGATGTTGCTAGTTGGAATTTTTAGTTGCTGTTCTTGGATAGCACCTCTGTGTGAGAGACATGCGAGTTCGGCATCTTACCACTCTGTCTTTCCTCCTCGCCCGATTTTGGAAACAACGCTTTGCGCTTGCCATCGAGATACACAAACTCCATACCCATCTCTGTCGTATTTCTCTCCTTTACCGTTTCGAGTAATCCCATCTTCTTCACAATTGGTATACATGCTGAGCGGAGGTCGACGGCTTGTCCGCCAAGTCGTGGCTCGGGCGAGCGTTCGACAATGGTGATTTGGGCTGTGGGAAGGAAGCGGTGTAGCCAGTAGACACACGAGGGACCACAGATACCGGATCCAGAAATGAGAATGTTGAGGGGTCTTGCGGACATATTGTAGGGTGAAATTTGCTCAGAGATAGAGATAGAGATTGGTAGACGGGGTATGGTAAAGCTACAAACACGGCAAACAACTATTAATTACAATATAGTCAAGTCCTTTGTAGTTCCACAGTAAGGAAATCAATCGGACGCGTGCAAGAAAGCGAAAAGACGACTGATGGAAATAGTACGAAGTACCGCTCACCATATATATCCCAGGACGTGGTCTCGGTCCTTGCTCACATATCTCCGTATGCACAATGCACCGCCTGCATCCCACGCTACGGCCCAGGCCCCGATACCATCGCGCGTTGAGCATACCTACAGATCGGTTGGAGCCCCTGCGTGCATTCAAGAAACACCTCCTACATGGTACACATGACATCATTAGCCGCCTAATATGCTGTAATTGGCAACGGCTTCCTCTGTTTCACTTCATTTTAGAAGCTACAGGCTCCATAACGGCGTATACTAAAGATCTGACACCGTCGCATACACAACTGCTCAAGTTCCATTAGAATCCTCTGGGGAGAATGTGGAGTTCCGTAGCAGGGTTGCGGGGGAGATTTCGCCTAGGTATGGTGTCGTGCAGGGGTACGGGCAAGATTTTGCCGCAACCCCATACTGTACAAGATATCTCCCAGGCGGCATTCCGGGTCGATCAAGTTAGAGAGTGGAGGGCATGTACATATAAGCAAGCCATTGCCCTTTCCTTTGAAAATACGAACGATGCTACGGCCTCGGGCAGGAAGGCTCCCTGGGATAATGCCGCAGTACAAACATCGAAATACTTCAAGGCATCTCATTCGCGCGTTCTGTGAATGGAAAGTGATTCGCTATTATATATTTAAGTTCGTGCACGTGGCTTTGTCATGTTTACAAGGTATACCGGCTAGGGTTTATACAAGGATCTGGCCCTGAAAAAGTAGACCATTCGACTTCAACATATAATCGTCGATTAAATGAAGAGCTTCGCACCATGGTATTTAACATCCTCCCTGTACGCGGTCGACTTGGCCGCAACCTCAATTTCGCGCTCGGGGAAGCCCTTGA
Source organism: Pyrenophora seminiperda CCB06 (assembly GCA_000465215.2). NCBI lineage: Eukaryota > Fungi > Ascomycota > Dothideomycetes > Pleosporales > Pleosporaceae > Pyrenophora > Pyrenophora seminiperda. The sequence goes on from KE747840.1 coordinate 275,642, forward strand.
ACGAGCGGGCATACGTGGCAACAGAGTGGGCGATGAGCTGTCGGTAGGTTAGTGATGGTTCTTGATATGAAAGAATGCAGCTTACCTTGGTGTTGACAACCCATGCTGTAACATTCACATTGCCCACATCATCGCAAAGCTGATGGTAGCATGGGTCATACCAATCGCCGGCCTTGCCGCCAAACATCTCAACCTCCTTCTCCGTCTTGATACCTTCGGCACCCGTTGCAATACCACCACCGGGGATGCCGTTGCGAATGAACCCATCGTAGTCGCTACGACCATCGAAGGGGATGAAGGTATAGTTCAAACTGTGATCCTCGTACCACTTGATGTACAGATCACGAAGCTCTTCTGAGCCATGCGGGTTGACCGCATTTGTCGCGTTATAAATTTGATAGGCAAAGTTGGGGCTATTGGAACATGTCAGTTTGTTTTCACGGGGCAAGAGAGTGTATATGTTCTGCTTACCTGGCCATCATGTCGTAATCCATGAAGAGTCGAATCTTCTTGTTCTCCTTCTCGGGAAGAGACGCGACGTAGTAGTCAGAACCGAGCAGGCCCTCTTCTTCACCTGCCCACCAAGCAAAACGGACACAGTTGGTGATGTTGAAATTGGTGAGCTGGGTGGCTACCTCGAGGAGTGACATGGTGCCTGAGCCGTCGTCGTTGATACCGGGACCTTCTGTCACGCTGTCGCTGTGGGCGCCTAGCATCACGCAGTTATCCGGATCACCCTCAGTCGTCTGAGCAATGATGTTGACCGTCAGAATTTGGTTGACTTCAGCATCGATGTAGGCGATGGCATCGACGCGCTCCTTGTTATTGAGCTTTTTCAGTATCGGTTCGGCTTCTTCGCCGGAGAGGCCAAAGGTTGCAACATGGTCTGGCGATGGCGTTCCGAGGGTACCAGAGACAGGGTCCTTTTCGTAGTTGTACACGATGGCAGCTGTGGCGCCCTTGCGACCAGCATGCTCAGACTTGGTGCCAAATGGACATACTCCACGCTTCACAAAAGCAATATTACCAGAGACAGAATCGGGGTAGTCGGATGCCTCGCATCCCTCATTCTCTACGAATACAAGATCGCCATGCACCGGCTCCCTGTCCTTGGTAGGAGGAGTTAGACCCATGGGTGCTGCAGACTTGGGTACGCCATCGCCGATGACCAGGCGTGATTCGAAGACATTACCAGAGACGGCAGGGAAAGTCTGGTTTGAGATGGTATAGTAGTCACCGAGCTCAAGAATGCTTTCGTAAATGTAAGATAGCGTCCCGAGATGACCTATACAACGGTCAACATGTGAAGGGGGAAAGCACGTGCACAGGCATCCTTACCAGCACTCCCGATGACTCTAGTGGGATGGTTGTACTCGGCTTCTCCGAGCTTCGCAATCTCATACATCTTCTTCGCGCGAGCCATCAACCTGTCACCGCTGACGAGGTCCTGCAGCTCGGTTGAGTTGACCAATGGCTTCGTCCCGTGGGCAACTCCGAGCGGACCCGCATTGCTGCTGGACGAGAGTAGTGGAACTTGAAGTGCCGTAGCACTGGAGATGGCCGCGCACAAGGCGAAACCAGATAGATAGACCATGATGGAGACTGTGGGGATGGAAGGATGTGGAGTAGAAGTGGAGGAGCGATGTTTGTTTGATGGAGGAGCCGCGGTGTTGCCATGACGCTAGCACGCGCCGCGCCCTGATAACGCCTGTCCCCGTGCACATAGCCAGCCAGCCAGATGATCAGCTGGCGTGTTTGAGCTTGCTCCTTTTCGGCGGCTATCTACATCGTCTGACCATGTTGTAGCATGGCAAAGGGCAGAGCGACGACGAGCTCATCAGCATTACCATGCGGATGATGAGAACATCTGAAGGCATTCGCATCCATGCAACTATCCCGCCGCTAATGTGGCGGGCATGCAAGGAACGGGATGACGTTACGCCCATCATCGACGCCGCGAAGTGGTTGGAGAGGGCTGGGGCGCTATCTAAAAGCAAAAACGGCGGACGCACTGGACACAGCACTAGATGTCCGTAGTCCGGTATGTGTGCAGGCGATTACCCCAACCCTTTTGGGTCTTGTAATGCATGCTTCAGGCAGAGTGGTCGTATGTTGAGTGGCTTTGGTAAATGTGAGGTGTAGTATGTCGCAGGTCGTCAGCATCCGGTCTCAATACTGCGTACCCCAGAGCATCACTATATACAGTACATCATCGCAGTCTCTACACCGTGTTACGGTCGATTTTCACTCCCTTCCCGTGGTTGGTAGGTGACTAAATTGTGGTGCCTGGGCTCACGTCAAGCTGCATGACGCTGGGCATCTGGCCTTGAAGCTTGGTTAGGGAGGTAGCCAAGAAGTGTCAAGCCTCTCCGCCAGGAGCGTGCTCCAATGCTTGGTGACGTGTCTAATGCAAGTAAGCTCAGCTTCACAGTCAAGCCGACGTGTAACACGGTCAATCGTAGCGAATTGAATGGGCACAGTCCATAATGCCGCAGTGTTTCGGTGTGAATGTGCTACAAAGTGTGTTTGTTTGGCGAATAAGCCATCGAGGCTGAGTCGCTTGATGCGCCCGCGTCGCGACGTCCCGCAACACCAAACAAGGAACCATGGTGAACCCGCCGAGATGACGCCCGGTCCTTCTCTGCTGTCTAGTTCCACCGATCCTTTGTATATCCCTCCTTTATCGCCCATAGTCCGTTCTTCTTCCTGAACTGCAACCTTCACCTGCATTTGCTGCAGGCTAGTCAATACTCGCGCGACCGGAATAACAAAATACCTGGTCCCAACACCGCAGCAAACACCTGCATACAGCGCTTGGTCGTCTTTTTGTTCGTTTCCTCACACACTCCACGCTGGCCATGGCGCACCACGGAAGAAGTTCGCGGGACTACCCAGCCGGTAGGTCCTCGCAGCATCGCTCATCGCGAGACCGCGGAGACCGCGAGTACGTTAGCGAGAAGACACCACGCACCGTTCCTCCCCACAGCGACGACCGCCGGGCTCGAAGTAGGCGCCGTTCATCTCTGCCGCAGTACAACCACAATGGACACGCTGTCACGCCGGGCATCCACCCTGAGGGTGAGAGTGGCAGGCGAGGCTTCCACCCTTTCAAGTTCCTTCTCATCTGTGGCCGAAGTAGTAGCATGCCGTCCATGCTCGTCAACTTCCTGTGGCCCATTGTACCTGTCGCCATCGCACTGGTAAGATAACTGTACATCAATGGGTGTATCATATGCTGACCGTTTTAATAGCACTTCGCAAAGCCGGAATGGCATCTTCCCATCTTCATCTGCAACTACATAGCCATGTTGCCTGCAGCCAACATGCTAGGTTTTGCTGGTCAAGAGTTCTCGCGCAAGATGCCCAACAAGGCCTTTGCTGTTGTTTTGGAGACGGCGTTTGGCTCCATTGTTGAGATCATCCTGTTCATGACCCTGCTCAAGACATCTAACGGCGACTCTAACGTACAAGTCATCCGTGCTGCAATCTTGGGTTCCATCCTGGCCAACTTGCTCCTCTGCCTGGGTGTATGCTTCATCGCCGGTGGTCTCAAGAACCAGACACAGGAGTTCCACTCGGCCATTTCCGAGAACGGCAGTGGTCTCATGCTTGTCGCTTCCAGTATGTTGCTCCTCCCATATTTCATAAGATACAATACTAATTGTGTGTAGTGGCGCTTGTGCTGCCTGCCATCTTCTACTCGTATCTCAATGGGAATGCCGACTTCCAGCAAAACATCAACGTCGCAACAAACACTCGCCTCATCTCTCGAGGTGTGGCCATCATCTCTATCGTCGGGTTTTTCATCTACCTTGCCTTCCAGACCATGTCACACGATGGCTTGCTCCACGAGATCTACGAGGCAGACGACCACAAGGACAAGGACCGCCACGAGGAACTCAAGAAGCCCAAGCTCACATTGACTGAAGTTATTATCGCTCTCGTCATCTCCATAGCTTGTGTCGCTCTTGTCGCGATTGCCCTTGTCCAAGAGATCCCACATCTGGTAGAAGAGCGCGGTATCAGTGATGCCTTCATCGGTCTTATTCTTATTCCCCTCATCGAGAAGATTGCCGAACATCTCCTCGCCATCGACGAAGCCTACGATAACCAGATCAACATGGCCCTTGCCCACGTTCTCGGTGCCTCCATCCAGACTGCTTTGTTCAACGCGCCCCTCGTCGTTCTGGTCGGCTGGGGTATTGGTGTTCATATGGACTACAACTTCACCATGTTCGACGCTGCTGCTCTGGTTCTTGCAGTTCTTGCAGTCGGTTCTTTCCTCCGCGACGGTAGTTCCAACTATCTCGAAGGTGTACTCTGTGTCATGATCTACATGATCATTGCCATCTGCGCCTTCTACTTCCCCAACCCCGCACACGAAGGTGCATCATCGGGTGGCTCTTCAGGCGGTGCTGCCGAGGGCGGTGGCCATTGAGGGGACTCCAAAAAGTATAGTGTGTTGTTGAGACTGGGAGTTTGTGCCTATACAACTGGTTTGGCTTTCTTTGGTCGAGTTTTCTAGCAAGCGTCTGCGATGCATTTTTTTGCCCTTATCTTCTGTACATGTAAATTACCGATTAAAACACGCCAAGTTTCCCCTATAAACCACGCTTCGATTCATTTGTGACCCATGAATGCCCAGACGACGCCAAGAAGTTTGAATGATGATGTTCCCACGTCGGAGCCGCCATACCACAAGTTGACTAGCGCCGAACACAGACCACCACACAACTTAGCGAATATCGCAACTGTCTTTCTGCATTTCCCTTCAGCGACAACCCAACTAACCCGACAGCCACCGCCCTTCCCACGACAGCCTCTTCCCCCAACTCTCACAACAAGTCGCCAAAATGGGTCGCGTCCGAACCAAGACCGTCAAGAAGTCCGCCAAGGTCATCATTGAGCGTTACTACCCCAAGTTGTCGCTCGACTTCGAGACCAACAAGAGGATCTGCGATGAGATTGCCATCATCGCTTCCAAGAGGCTCCGTAACAAGATTGCCGGATACACCACTCATTTGTACGTGGATGCACATGCTGAGGGCACATGGAACGTGGGATTGGGGCCCTGGAAGATTGCAGCGAGCGCATAGCAGGCGGTCTTGCAATGCGCTTGCTCAGGCTCTCAATTCAACCAGCCCTCAATCCTACCTCCGACGCTCGCATACCGTCCCCGCTATTCCTGCCAATGCTGACAATACACAGGATGAAGCGTATCCAGCGTGGTCCCGTCCGTGGTATTTCGTTCAAGCTTCAAGAAGAGGAGCGTGAACGCAAGGATCAATACGTCCCCGAGATCTCTGCTCTCGACTTCACCCAGAACAGCGAGTCTGGCTCGCTCGATGTCGACCAAGAGACCAAGGACCTTCTCAAGAGCATGGGCGTATGTCCACGCCATGTACCCCACTCCCCGCATCTAGCTAACACATGGAACAGTTCGACAGCATCCCCACCAACGTCATTGCCGTCTCTCAGCAACAGGTTGTCGAGCGCGGTCCCCGCCGTTTCAACGACCGCCCTGGCCGCTCGTAAATACGAATGCGAACGCGCAATTCGGTCTCCCTTCTTGCTCCCTTCTCGGTTCATTGAAAACATGGTGTCTGGGACAGGGTTTATTCTGCCACGACCATGGCATGGTTTTACGGCTATATACGGCGGCATGATGATCAGGAATAAATGAAAAAAAGGTTCCTCCCCACTAGGTGTCGCTGAGTCTGAGTGTCGTAAGATGCAAGGACGATGCTTGATTGCCAATTCCTCCCCCCTTGCCTAGGTGATATGTGATGTTGGTGTGTTCTAGGAGGTAGAAGGCCTTGCGGCGACGATGATTATCTGCGTTCATGGACATGGAAAAACGTTGCGATCAAGGCGCAGCCGTTGAAGAGGTAATACGTCGACTGTTGTATGGTGATGTTGGTGTGCCTTGTGACGAAAATGGTAGGTTTGCCATCGCAATAGTAGGTTTGCCATCGGTAAGTATATATTCATGTTTTCAAGTCATGCCACAAAACGAGATGCTGCAAGATAGCATGCAATACGGTTCATCCATAAGATTTCTGCTTGTAACCCCGAATGGGCATCCGCAGCGCCCGTGTTGAAACTTCACCTCAGTGTCCTCAACTTCATTTGAGCCTCTCCACAGCCCAAGCTGAAGATCGTAAGTAACTCTATAAGAACTGAAGATGATTGAGCAGGGCACACAGTGAGCAGAGGTGAGTTCCATCAGTATTCAAGATCAAAGTGCGGATACCGCCGCGGTTGAGGTAATGCTGGTATGGCTTACGACGATAATAGTAGGTTTGTTTTTCATCAGTAAGTATACGTTTCTGTATTCAGATCATGTCACATTCAAGTCACGTTACTTTCAAGTCATATCACAGCGAGAAGTGCTACAAGATACTATAATACAGTTCATTCATAGGGTCTATTCTGCATGTCTTCTCCACGTCCTCCTCGGCGCCCTATCGCCCGTCTCTTCTCCTGGGCATGGGTATGCCTGTAGTCGGCACACCCATGCCCAACCCCCAGTCTCAGACATCCTCATGCTGCTGCTGCTGCTGCTGCTCCTCGCGCTCCTCGAAGCGGACTTGTTGGCTTGCTGGGCGGGCGGATGAAGGGCGGCTGCCCCCCCTATAGGCGGGAGCCGGCACCGGCAGTGGGTCGAGCTCGATGGCCCTGTTGTAGCTGTCCCTGTTGGCGGTGATGGTGATGTTGTGGTTGCTGCTGCTGCGGCGGCGGCGGCGGCGGGGCTGGGGCTGGGGCTGGGGGTGGTTGGCGGGGGTGGTTGCGGCAGGCCATCATGACCACCCCCACGAAGATGAGGATGGCCACGACCGAGAGGACGACGATGTTGGCGGTGTTCATGTTGGCGGTGTTGTTATTGTTATTGTTGTTGTTGTTGTTGTTGTTGTTGTTGTTGTTGTTGTTGTTGTTGTTGTTGTTGTTGTGTGTTGTTGTGTGGTGGTGGTGGTGGTGGTGGTGGTGTGTGTGTGTGTGTGTGTGTGTGTGTGTGTGT